>CABEEJ010002338.1:0-42943 GCA_901482245.1 Timema douglasi | reverse complement strand
CTCTACCGTGGTTCGGATTCCACGTTAAACTGTAGGTCCTCCATTTCATCTCACAATCACCCTACCATTACACATTCGCGTAAGTGCGTATAAAGGGTAGTAAGACGCGGTGCTAATAATAATAATAATAATAAAACTTTCCTTCCTGGCGAGGAGCCTTGTAGGTGGAGTCTATGATATCTTAATCTGTGTTTCAAATTTCACGTGTCGGGAATTATCATGCATATAACGTTATAGTCGGGCTTTTATTAAAATCTACAACCTGTGAAATATTTAGCAAAAAACTGTTTATTTACTTAAAATAAAAATAACTATAAAACACACATCATCCCTTTTTAATTATTATAATACAGCACAGCAAACTTGGACCCAATTCAATCGTTATATCAAATTTCACCCTAATGATGGCGTACAAACATTAATATATCAGGCTAGCTCTTTTAAACATTACACGCGTCTTACTACCCGTTTGGTTTAAACGCACTTACGCTAATGTGTAATGGTAGGGTGATTGTGAGATAAAATGGAGGACCTACAGTTTAACGTGGGATCCAAACCACGGTGGAGGCCTGTCATTCCACACATTCACACGCTGTGATTAATACACGTCTTGTCAGAGGTAAAGAAAATCTAGTTTATTGTACAGGAGAGACGTGTGTGGAGAATAATTGGTATGAGACTATTGCCGTGTTGCAGTGAACAGCAGCTGTTAAATGGGGAAGTTTGTGAGAGTTGGTGAGTTTTATCTTTAATTTAAAGTATATTCACAAACAACAGTTATCATACCTGTCATAAAATTTCATCTCTAAGAATATTTTTAAATAATTTACTTTTAATTTTTATTTCATAATTACTAAAAGAATATCTCAAAATAGTTATATTTATTTTATATCTAATAATTTGATCAAAATGTCAAATTATTCTGTCAAAACATATTTAAAATATCATGCTTGTTTAGGTCTAACCTCTTAACCAACAGTGTGAGTGACCAATAGTGTGGCGCATGAATACATTCAGTAAAACTCTTTTTTCTTTTTGTTGGCGTCATGTAACAGTCATGTTTAACTTTTACCGTGTGCATTCGGTTAAATAAGAACAGTGCGTTCCAAACTTCAAATATAGTATTTATTTGGTTATGGGCCCGGTATCCAACAACTGCATAAATATCCACGTAATATTTCGTAAAAAAAAAAACTGTCCGTCGGGTAATTCACAAATCCGTTTTGTGAATTCGCGTTAGCGTTAGGAAGTGACGTGATTCGCCATTTATTTATCATTAGGTTCGCGCGATCAGCAAACAGCCTTGTGTCGTGTGTTTGAAGTTATATAATCCGCGAGACCAAAATAGAAATAATGGCCGAAAAGTTTGACGTGGCACACGTAAATAAGTTCGACGGCAATAATTATCATCATTGGAAATTTCAAATGAAATGTGCCCTAAGGGCAAAAGGAGACTTTGATGTTGCAAAAGAAGCCATAGAAAAGCCGGCAATAGACAAAGAGAAGGAACTAGAAAAGTGGAACAAAAATGACGCAATTGCTATGTTTACACTCACTACAGCAATGGAACTATCACAGATCACATTAGTTGATAATTGTGACTTGTCTAAAGAAATGCTAGAGAAATTAGACTCAATCTTTGAGCAGAAATCAGAAATGAACAAAATGCTAGTCCACGAACGCTTTCATCAGTACAAGATGGACGCCAACGACTCCATTGCTCAGCATATTGCCAAGATAGAAAATCTCGCGCGACATGTGAGAGAGACTGGTGAACAACTCAACAATGTTACTATAATGACCAAAATTCTTGGTAGTCTACCTACAAAATTTATAAACTTCAGACAAGCTTGGCTTTCGCTAGACGAGGCTAGACAGACAATCCCAAATATGACGGCACGTCCGTTGGATGAAGAGGCCAGTCTCACATCAAATGAACAATCGGAAAGTGCATTTTCATATTCAACAAATTTGAAAAGTGATTTTCAAAAGCCTAATAACTCTCAAAAGTCCAATCAAAAACAAAGGAATAGATCAGGAAAACCAAGGGTAACGTGCTATAATTGCCAAATAAAAGGACATTACGCACGTGACTGTCGTGCACCTAAGAATCCCCGAGAAAACGGACAGCAAAACACTCACATTGACAGTTCCCAACAGGGTCATTACTCAGCATTCAGTGCAGAGAAGCAGGATGTTATGCTAAAGTCAGCAATCACCACCGAAGATAACTGGACAATTGACAGTGGCACTTCTGCACACATGACTAATCGTCGTGATTATTTTTCTAAGTTTGAAGAGACTGTAGACAATACCAGTATCGTGCTTGGAAACAACCAAGGTCTTTCTATGAAGGGAAGAGGAAGAATTAAAATAAAATAAATTATCAGAGGTAATTGGTATGACTCAATCATCACAAATGTGTTGTATATTCCTGAACTTTAAAAAATTATTTTCTCTGAAGGTGTAATAACAGAAAAAGGGATGAAGATCCTTAAGGAAGATAGATATGCAGAAGTTTACGAAAACGGTGAGCTAGTAGCAAGTGCGGTCCGTGAAACCAACAATCTGTATCGAATGTTATTCCGAACAGTGATCCCATATCAAGAAGTAGGCCTAAATTTCATCGCAAGTGGAAGTTTAAAATTGTGGCACGAGAGACTCTGACATATAAATAAGAGAACTCTGCGTGAAATGGTCACCAAAGGCTTGATCGAAGGTGTAAATATTAATTACCTTGAAGATTTCTTCTGTGAGTCATGTCAGTATGGTAAACAAAAGAGGTTACCATTTTCGCCCTCAAAGCATGCAAAGGCCAAACCAGGCGAACACATTTACAGTGACGTGTGTGGTCCAATGTCAACACCATCAGTTCAGGGTGCTAAATATTTTGTATTATTTAAGGATGACTGTTCAGGCTTTCGTGTTGTATTTTTCATCAAGCACAAGGCGGATGTTGTTGTGTGTTTCAAAGATTTTGCAAACATGATAAAGAATAAATATGAATATTCTATTAAGACCCTACATACTGACAATGGGACAAAATACTGTAATAAGGGAATGAAAGAGTATATGTCAACACATGGAATTGAGTTTGAAACAACGGTACCTTATACTCCTGAGAAAAATGGTAGAGCCGAACGTGACCTGAGAACCATCATGGAAAGTGCACGTTCAATGTTATATGCAAAGGATATGCCAACATATTTATGGGCAGAGGCAGTAAACACAGCTTTTTATATTCTAGACAGGACTCCAACCTCTCAAGGACCAAACTTGACACCCTATGAAATATAGAGTGGGAAAAGGCCTGTAATGTTATATTCAAAAATCTTTGGCAGTGAGGCATACATGCATGTACCAAAGGAACTACGAAACTCACCTTTGTAGAATATGATAGAAACTCAACCAACTATCGTTTGCTGGATCAAAATACACAGAAAATTACTGTCTCAAGACATTTGATTTTCAATGAAAATTCAAGTAGTTTCATTCCTCAAAGAAACGCTGTAGTCCCAGTAGTGATAGAAAACACACATCATTCCGATCAAAGAATTCAGCAGGAGGACGCAGGTCCTCAACATTCTGAACAGAACGATGAAGAACCCAGGCACATTAAAGCAAATTATGAGCTGCAACCAAGAGATGTCATCAGGCCTCTCAAACGCTATGAAGATAACCTAGTGGAAATAGATGTACCACAGACCTATGAGAAAGCAATGAAGAGTCTCGATGCAGGGCAGTGGACTGACGCAATCAAAGAAGAACTGGATGCACTGGAAAATAACAACACTTGGGTGCTAGTATCATTACCTCCTGGTAAAAACACAATAGGTTCAAAATGGGTTTTCAAAGTAAAACGCACCAGAGACGAAAACACGATATAAATCAAGGCTGTGCGCTAAAGGTTTTACACAGAAAGAAGGGGTCGACTACAATGACACATACTCTCCCACAACACGGTATGATTCTATACGAGTCCTACTCACTATCGCAGCTCAACAAAACTATGAAATAATGCAATTTGATGTGAAAACTGCATTTTTGTATGGTGAACTCAAGGAAGATATCTACATGCTTCCACAAAATGAAATAAATATTGACCAAAACCTTGTCTGCAAATTAAGAAAGTCACTTTATGGCCTCAGACAATCATCGCGTTGTTGGATGGTTTCCTGAAAATGTTTGGATTCAGCCAAAGTACCGCAGTTAAATGTGTTTATCGAGGGGATTTCAATAAATCAAAGGTTCTGCTGGCGTTATATGTTGATGATGGGCTGATCATGGCTGAAAACAAAATGGCACTACAACTTGTACTTGATAAACTGAAGACAACCTTTGAAGTCACAATTGGTGAAACAAATTTCTTTGTGGGTCTGGAAATTAAACGAAATAATGTAAGTGGATCAATATTTCTACATCAGGCCAACTATATCAAACAAATAATCAAGAGATTCAATCTTGAAGACCCTAAATCAATCAGTGTGCCTGCTGATCCACACACTCACTTGAGTTCAAACATAGGGGAAGATGAAGAAATAAAAGTACTCTATCGAGAAGCTGTTGGCAGCTTAATGTTTGCTGCAATAGTTAGTCGGCCAGACATTATGTATGGAGTTGTAAAAGTGAGTAGATACTTGTCAAACTATGGACCAAGTCATAGGAATGCAGTCAAACGCATCTTAAAATATCTAAAAGACATGTCCAGCTATGGCATTTAATTTACAAGGAGTGAGAATCCACCCCCATTAATTGACTTCGCAAATGATTTGGACATCCGACGCTGCACAGCTGGATATCTCTTTCAATTGAGTAATGGCCCAATAACATGGGCTAGTCAACGTCAACAAACCGTTTCCCTTTCCACTACCGAAGCTGAGTACATTGCTGCATCAACTGCGGCCAAAGAAGTCATCTGGCTTAGACATCTTCTACTTGACATTAGGGAAACAGTGGGAGAGGCCACAGTTATAGCGGTTGATAATCAGAGTGCAATGCGCCTTGTGCGAAACCCAGAGTTCCACAAGAGAACCAAACACATAGACATACGTTACCACTTCATACGTGAGAAGTATGAGAACGGTGGGATTGACATCAAGCGTGTACCCTCTGAAGACCAGTTAGCAGATATATTAACCAAACCTCTTCCACGTGATCGTTTTCAGACACTTCGCGGTGCAATTGGAATGACAAGACTGGAGTGCTAATAAATGATTCTCATTGACATTGATATGTATATAAAGCTGTTTATTATTTGTGTTTTGTTTTTGAAGCTAATTAGTAATTACACTTAAATAAGCCATATTTCTAACCATTTTCAAGTCTGTAAACAAGCATTCATTTAGTGGGAGTGTCAAAATATATTTAAAATATCATACTTGTTTAGGCCTAACCTCTTAACCAACAGTGTGAGTGCCCAATAGTGTGGTGCATGAATACATTCATTAAAGCTCTTTTTTCTTTTTGTTGGCGTCATGTAACAGTCATATTGAACTTTTACTGTGTGCGTTCTGTTAAATAAGAACAGTGCGCTCCAAACTTCAAATATAGTATTTAATATATTCAAATTGTTTAGTGAAGAAATAGATTATATAAAAATACAATATTTCCGAAATTAATAATACTGGCAATATTTGTAGACCTACTAAGAAACTTTAGCTTATCGATAGACATAATATCTTAATGATGTCAGCTCTGGATCGTCGTTACCTATTGTGGATTAACTTCTATTGAGAATGTCACTGATTTTGCACAGTTTTGGAAAAACCATTGGTCCTTTGCGATATTTTAAGAGATTTTCCTTTGAAACTGTCTGTAACTTTTCTACGTGCTTTCTCTTCCACAGTCTGAGTGTTCTTCACAATTTACAATGGTCGTACATTTTTGAGCTATTGGTCTAAATAAAGACGAATTATTGTGTTTGATACGCTTCCAAACTTAGTGTTAGTATAAGCCAGGCTTAGGGTCAAGCTTTAGAAAAACCACTGGTTTGCATTTCTGATCGAAGTTGCGTCTTGGTTGCTCAAACTATTCACAGTCCTCGTCAAAACTATTTATAGTGTCTTCAAAGATCGAATCATTTTCACAGGAATAGATAGATCTCAGCATCAAACTAACGAGTAATCAAAGAGAAGGATTGGAGGTAAAAAATAAAGTGGGAGTATCTCCCTTGGGTTTCGTTATCCTCTGTGGAACTTTTACAGATATTTAATTTAGATAGAGACTTATGCACATTTGGGTAGCTTGATCAAATTATTTCGGCTACTTTGTGTAGTGCGTGTGCAAGTCACTTTACATGCACAATTGTTGTGTACAACATCGTAAGTCCCTTTGTTGCCTTTACCATGTACAGTATAGCACAAATAAAAAAAGTATAACGTCATCTTTCTTAGTTCCACTACAGCAAAAGTGTTATAGTGATGTAAAAGAATATTAAGATAGGTCTAAAACGAGCACACCTTCCCATCCCCTTTTATGAGCCAATTTTCTTGGGGTTAATATGATCACACATTAAAGTTCCTAGTCATAAATATATTTAGCTATACACCTGTCAGGAATGGTCTATTGCCCTACAAGCCTTCATCTTCTCTCCTGTCAGCCAGGAAGGGAAGTTGTCTGGTCCGAACCTGACGTTATAAATCAGTGCTGTCCAACCTTTTTATGGGTTGGGGTGCATCTGAATCATAGCTGTGGATACAGGTTGCATTGTAAATATTGCCACAATAACAACAATATTATCATGATCATCATCATCGTGGAAGGAAAAGTCAAATTACTAAATTTTTAATTTCTTAAGAAATGTATTGTATCTACGTACACAATTAGTGTGAAAGTTGACACAGCATGTTCTCTGTAATCCGAGTAAAATCTGGTGTGTAGTTGGAACAGGCTGCTCTTAACGCGTATTCAAGATGTGAGTCGGTCAAGCAGGATCGATTTTTATTTTTGATTGTGTTTTTAGACAAAAACAAGACTTTGCATAGATATATCGAACCAAAACGCGAATATATTTTCAGAGTAACGCTGTGAACAATAGGATATTTATTTCTGTCCACCAAAGTCCAGAAATGTTTCCACGTGGCATAGGAGGATTTCAAAGTTATGTCTTCTACTTCTTCAGGATTCTATTTTCCGAAGATTTCACACACCCTACTTCCAAATTCATTAGCATCAACAGGAGCTTATGGATTATTGATAATCATTATCAATACTTTAAGGGTTGAAAACTGAGTAAATCTCCTACCAAATTTGATCACAAGGGTTTCAAGATTCTGCTCAAAAGAAATAAGATCCCATACACCGCCACTGACAGTTTCCACAAAATATTTAAAAGTTGAAAAGTAAAACAGGGAAGTCCTGTTTAAATGTTCAATCCATAGTTTTACTTTCTTTTGATAAGCATTTACTGCACTTATCATGCCAAAGATGTAATGCTCTTTCCCTTGCAATTCGAGATATAGCTCGTTTAATTTGTAGGTGATGTCTGCCAAGAAAGCTAAATCTAAAATCCATGATATTTCATCAAGTTCTTCGTAATATTGCCAGGGACATAATTTAATAAATTCCACGATTTCATCCAGAAGGCTGTAGAATGATTGCTCAAGTGTTCTCCCCCTACTAAGCCAGATTATTTCTGCATAAAGAATTACATGGCCAATTTCGTCATCAGACATACTCAAAAGACTCTTGAACAAGTGATGACGAGTTGAAGATGATCTGATATAATTTAGAACACGCGTTACTATTTTCATGATGTCCTCGAACTTCAGCACCTTTGTGCGTAGAACTTCCTGATAGATAATACAATGATAAGAAATAAATTTTGGGAATGATTTATCTTTAGCACAAAAAGCAAGAAAACCATTGTTTTTGCCATTCATAGAAGGTTGTAATAGCAATAAGTTTAGAAATCGGTATGTGACTACCCTTCACAAATGTATTGAATACACTAAAAAGTCTTCTTCCCTAGTGCATCCATGAAGAGGAAGCAGCTTAACAAATTCTTCCCTTATCGTAAAATCGGCAAAAACCATTCTAACAAACATAGACAACAATGCAACATCCAAAATGTCTATGTACTTTCATAAAACTGGAGCGAAAAATATTCACATGATTGCAAATCATAATGTACCTGGGATTCCAAATTATTATAAATCTCTTCAACTTGTCTAGTAACAGTTTGGTGAGACAAATGAATGGTTTCTATGGAAAACATAGGCCTAAGTTCAGATTTATCTTTGTGACCATCAAACAGATTGTGCGGAACTTATCATTGCTTTTTTGATGACTTGCCCATCCCTGAAAGGTTTCTTTCTCTTAGCTAAAACATGGAAATTTTTTTAAGAATCTACTTGATTGCTAAACAGGCTTTATAAGCACATTTTGTTGGAAAGTTAATTTAGATTTGAGAGCCTTTAGTTGGTGCTTTCGTAGTTCAGAATTTACAGGTCAGTCATTATTGAAATTTTATGATTAGTGGGAAAATGTCACTCTACATTTTTTTTTTAAAGGAACAGACACGCTAACATTACACAATAAACACACTAGTTTGCCTTTGTATTCAATGAAACAATACTGTTTCTCCCATTCACGGTTTAAACTGTAAATTCGTTGTCGTTTAGCCATGTTTAAAACCACAGAATGGAAAATAATAATAGTGATAATTAGTGATAGCAGACGTAAACTGTATTCAATAGTAATTATGTTTAAGGAAATAGCAAATAAAATACAATGATAACTAACACGCTGTTTGTACTTGTTGGTACAACATAAGCTAGAATTGTATTGACAATAGCCTGCTTGTGTTGCTCCTTAGAATTAGAAGTATACAATACATAGCGGTAAGAAGAAAGAAGCATTTATGACACCCTCACAATAAGGGACCCACTCCTTGGAAGCAGTGTCCAAGGATGTTTCAAAGGACAAAAAATATTTCTCATCTTTTTCTGCAAACAAAACATCCTATTTGTTTTTTCTAATGAAAAAGCAGATGACCAAAGAAAGAGTGTGGCTAGTGGAGGAAGAATAATGAATAAAATAAATAAAAAATAGTGGTAAGACTGTTCTCCTGTAAACGTGAGTAAAAAATGAACCTTTACTATGATGCTAAAAAAAATCTTGAAATTTAAGGTAAGCTTAAATTTGTATAGAGGACGTCAGGAAAGTATATCACGGGCTCCATGGCTCCCGCATGCGCCGCGTTGGACGGGGTTGTTATAAATTGTCATAAGCATTTCAGCTTCTAAGATGACCTTTTAAATCTCCCTCTGACCCTCAATGAGCTCATAAACTTAATATAGACATCATAAATCGTTTTAGCCACGATTCAGACTGCTGATGTAAAAAACCTTAGTGTTCTTATCCAATAACAGCAAGGATGTACATTTATTGCTGTATTAACCGGTTTTTCTGCGTTAAACACTTTAAAGATAGATCCTCACTCATTAAGGATAAAATCTAAAATAATTCTCGCTTCAAGCAAAGGCTGACTCATTATGGATAGACCCCATTCTTATGATAACTTTCTAAATATGACTTTCTTAGAGGAAGAATGGACTAGGACGAATAAAATAATAAGTATTTAATCAATATCTTAAGGACACCCAACCCCATTACTCCACACGCGTATATTAGACCTCAGTAATAAAAATGCCCATTTCATGAGTTGGGTAAATTTATGTTAATCCCGTGAACTGGCTTCTTCACTTGACCATTTCAAAATTCGTTAGAAGAAAGTATATTAAAATAACCCAACCTAGCTTTACCTAACCTTCAACTATAAAACGAATTATAGTTAAATTAGTTTAAAGACCCACGCCTGTTCTTAGCTTGTCCAGTTCATGAATTGGATATCGGTTGGATGTTTCACATTCATGAAATAGCCAGTTCATTAACTGGGAAGAACAAGTGCTGCACAACTCATGAAGTGAACTATGTTTTGCCCAGTTGGTGAAATGTTTAGGAGGAGAGGCCAATTCACGGAATGGACAGAAATTTAACCAAATCATGAATTGGGCAAATTCACGAATGGGGTGTAACACATACATTATCAACACTTTGAGGAAGAATGGACTGAGATGAATAAAAGAAACACCAAACAATAAACACAAACACACACACACAAAAAAAGTTACGTTCTTCACACCCACTCCCACATATCCACGGCGTTCTATCAAACAATTTCCTTTCAAAATGGCACGTAAATGTTCCTTTATTTTTACACTTTTTTGTGCCTGACTCAAGTTCAAATCGGGCACTGCTCTTACATGGTTTTTTATTTCAAGCTTTTCTTATAATGGTAAAGAACCAAAAACAATCCGTTTTTAAATATCGGAAACATTCATTTTCAATCAAGCAATCGAAAACTTGTGAAAAACCAGAGGCGTCGCACTTTATACAATACAAACTCACTGTTTATTGCATTAGCACGAACGCCGACCAACGAAGTCCACATTATGTAGTAAACAACCGCTTAGATGGCAGCAGTTACGTCCTGTGAAACATAGGCCTACAGAGTTTGAGCTCCGTGACCTGTAGAGCCCTTATTCCTTTCTCATATATATATATAGTAAAATAAGAAAATTAAAATCATCCCGTAATTAATATTCCAAAAACGAGAGACAACAATGTACTATTATCAAAGATTTGTGCCAACATTCAAATGGTAGTGTCATTATTGTGCACAAAAGGACTAAAATAAATTGGCACTACAAAGTATTAAAAATTTAAACCAAAATTGTTAGACAAAAAGGCATTAGACTGAAAAAATAATAATTTACCTGGTTTAAAAAAGGTTGTTATTAGGGCGCGAGAGAAGAGGTACATTGTTGGGGGGAGGGGGGTGAAATAACATATTGCAAAAAAAACTAAAGATAAGGTATTTAAATAGCATAAAAAACATCAGAGTAGTACTTAAAATCAAAAGATAGGGGAATGTTACGCTACATATAACACAAACAATTTAGAAAAGAAAATCTAGTATGGTGACCTCATTCTTTATGTACAAAATTTAAAATTCAATAATAACCCTTAAAAGGGAATAAATCAATTCTAGGGATAGAAACCTTGTCTTAACCAATTTAAAAATATTTATATAAAGTTATGCAAGAAAAAAAACAATGCCCTTTAAAAGGCAATAAAAAGTAAATTATATTGTAGACTCTAAAACGTTAAAATGGAAAGTTTAACTAAATGAATGAAGCGCAAAGCATAAGAGACATCTTGTGAATGTGGGGAATGCAAGGCCTCCACCGTGGTTCGGATTCCACGTTAAACTGTAGGTCCTCCATTTCATCTCACAATCACCCTACCATTACACATTAGCGTAAGTGCGTATAACCTGAACGGGTAGTAAGACGCGGTGCTAATAATAATAATAATAATAACATAAGAGACATCAGACAATTAATTAAAACTGTAGTATATGTTGAAACCATAATAAAGAAAGAATTATTATTTAATAGAATAAAACCCCAAGAGACCCAAAATAGATTTTAGCTCCCTCATGCTTGGCATTATGAGATTATTAAAACAAATTACATAATAAAAATAAAAAGGGATAAATTAAACTAAGGAAAATACTTATTTATCGTGACATTATCTAATAGATTTGACCTAAAATACAATATTATTACACCTAAAATCTAAATCCCAAATTTAAAAAATAATGTTAATTAATACAAAACACCGTGCGAGATGGTAAATCATATCACGTAACGTATTTTAGTGTCACTTTCTGTCCCCAGGTGGAAACTCTTGTCCCGTTATTAATAGTTGTTAGTTGACTTTTTCCCTACCAGACAGTGTTGGTGTCATAAACATAAATAGTAAAAGAAGAAAGTGAGATGAATAATAATAATAATAATAATAATATTTAGCACTGCGTCTTACTATCCGTTCGGGTTATACGCTTTAAGTACTAATTACACTAATGTAATAGGAATTGGGATGGTGAATTAGAGGAAGTGAACCCGCATTTGCATGGAGGTAGAGTGGAAAACCATTTAGGAAAAAAAAAACCTCAGTTCACCCGACCGAGATTCGAACCTCGATCTCCCCGTCCTCGGCGTTCGAGCTCAACACGACAAGCGCGTTAGCCAACTACACCACCGAGGCGGGTAAGTGAGATGAAATCAGCTCACCGGCTATGGTAAACTTGCGATTGGTGGGATTTGCGACTGTCAAAAATAACGAGGGAAATCAGGGGTTTAGGAGAGCGGGAACGCATGGGAACGCCATTCTGGCACTACTTTTCATGGAATTTTTTTTTTTTTAGTAAAATTTTATAGGCCTACTATGCAACTCTAAGTTAACTAATTGATTTTATATCAATATAATGTTAAATCTTTTTTTAAAACAATGAATCAATAAATTCTGTTGAAATTTACTGTGCTCTATGCGAATTTTTGGAATGTTACGGAAAGTGCGCTAAGTAAGTTTCTGCCTT
Organism: Timema douglasi; assembly: GCA_901482245.1. Classification (NCBI taxonomy): domain Eukaryota; kingdom Metazoa; phylum Arthropoda; class Insecta; order Phasmatodea; family Timematidae; genus Timema; species Timema douglasi. The sequence goes on along the minus strand of CABEEJ010002338.1, from coordinate 30,498 downwards.
AGTAACCATTAAAAAATGCTCTAAATAGTTTCTAGAGGCATTTATGTTTGGGAAATCTTTTCGCCTACGGCGGTTGGGGGACTATGCCCCCCAAACACTCCCCTTTAGCTTTGGGGTGGCTACGACCTTGCGTTCCTGCATTGCTAAATTCACGACTACACCACTGTGTGGGATTTGCGTCCACCACATCTAAATTTGTAAAACTGAGCACGTTTCAATACGGATTATAGTTTGGAACATTTTGATCTAGAGCCTGAAATTGGATCGGGTCAATTCACTAATTAACATTCGATATGTCTCATTTTGATGCTCTCTTTTCCCCTAACCTAACCTAAACTAACCTAAATTAACAAACCTAACCTTAACCATAGAATTTGACGTTATAAGAGTGTATGGTGGGAAATCCCAGAACTTGGGCTGGCGCGAGAGTACAAGGAAGACAAGTGCAACCAACTAATATGCCAAATGTGTGGTGTCTTGTACCTGCTCTCATCTAAGAGTGTTGAAGATGGGTGGCTTATCATGGTGAATGCTTCATCCTCCGAAAAACTTGCTGCGGCCGCAAATCCCACTATATTATTACGGCTTGACGCAAATCCCACAGAAATGGGCCTGACCGCAAATCCCACTCTACCCTTCCACCACCATAGAGCGTAGCCGGGCACAAGCTATCGTAGTTTTATTAGTAGGTGAGCTCGTTTCCTCACGTTGATGTGATTATGGTTACACTAGGTTCCTCAATAAAATGGGATAATTGGGGTAACAAAATTTTTTGATCGTTTATTCTTTTCATCATGTAATGAAAAAAATATGAGAAAGTGTGTTTGAATTTCAAAATATGTTTGGTTTCTTCTTTTGTTCTATCTTGCACGGGGGCGGTGCCCCAGAGTTCTCCCTCACGCCTCACCGTTGTTACAATACTACAAGACTCTTAAGTACGCATGCTAATGAACTGACACATTGTATTATCAAGAGCCCATAGTCAATCCTCACCTCTCGTTCCAGGTACTTCTCCTCGTCGTACTGGATGGCTGCTGCAAAGCAGAACAACCTCAGCATTGAGAGGATCAGCAGTATATGACCAAGGCGTTTCATTCCTAGACATAGCAACACTAAGGGAATTATTACTAACAATATTGTAAACTGGTTATTTTTAAATATTTACATTTGATATTGATTGGTGCTTGTTGGTTAGTTACCAAATTAAAACTAATAAGCAACTTTTAACTAAAGTGTGATGTGTTTATCTTTGTCTGTAAAGCCTAGTAGGTCCTACGCACTAGCAAACATCTCCCCGGAAACATTGTTTGCAAACAATTCGCAAACAGTTTGGAAACAGATGGTCGTGTATTCCAAGAAGGAAACATGTTTCTTGTTACCCATTTCAAATGCGTCACAAGAAACAAACATGTTTGCTTCTCTGGGCGTGTTTGCCAACACTCCCTGCAACAATCATGGACTAGTTTTCTTCGGTTGTTCACAGAGATTACATCAGTTCTTGGATGTAATTTGTCATGTTGTGGTTAACCTAAAAGTCTGGAACTTATAAAGATATTTTAAATAAGCACATTGTTGTAGGATGTAACATTCGTGGTCCATAAAAAAAATTGAGTAAAAATGGGTCATTTATAATGAAACAGGCAAAAAATACTCATTTGGTCCGAATTAATTTGAAAAAAAGTTAAAGGCCTTTCATGTGTGATTCCGAAAAGAGTACACTAATCTTTTAAACACAAGCCATAGCCGCATCCTCAGGGACGGTCCTAGGCAATTTGGGATCCCCTGCGAACGTTAATATGTGGGCCCTATAGATAATTTTTTAATTAAATCATTAGAGCACGCCTTGCATACCGGTAACAAGTTATATAATATGAATCAAATATAAACAAAAAAATAGACTAAGTAAAAGGTCAAATCTTCTTCGCGTCGACACTCTTACAATAATCTTTGCATTTTCAAAACATTTTGAAAGAAGTAGAAAATGTAAACATATAATAAATATATTTTATACTTTTCACTAAATCTAACATGTTTCAACACATTACACATAATACTTTTTTGAACAGTTTTTTAACGGTATTTTTGACACTAAAAATGGCATCCATTGTAGGAACCTGGGTAAAATGCGTTGAGACTCTACCTGCCCTATAGGAATAAAAATGTAAATGGTCAATATGGTAGTAGTATCCCACTGCCCAGAGTACCCACGACTGAAGTGTGAGATAGACATAGAAAATGGATAAGTATGGAAACGCCACTATAATGTTAGCATGTAGAACCCCATCGCTAGCGCTCACGGCGTTAGTGCCGCAAACTAAAAGATTCGAAGCGGAACTTTACACTTTGAATACAACGCATTTTATATTGCGGAAAGTTAATTGATCAATTCTTATATCAAATTCAAACAAATGTAACTAAATCAATTTTTTAAATATAAATAAACCACGTTATAAAAATATTTAAAATTTAGCCAAACTCCTACTTTAATATTTAGAACAAATTGCTAGCAAAACATTAATGGCGAATTTTACATAAACTTCAAATTTCCTTTTCTATGTACTTCACATCCACGCTTGAGCATTCTTCTGTGACATCATTACAAGCTGCTCCTATAATAGTGCCAACCCCATGGTGATAAATTATAACTCTTTTTCATTTAACAGGGTGGAGAGTGATGGGTGTATGGAGTTTTGTAGTTGCTATATTTACTAACAGAAAGTAATGGTCTTATTTCGTAATATCGCTTTCAAATAAAAATGGGGGTAAAGAGGGAACGGGAGAGCTGTTTTAAATATAATTAAGCTTCAAGCCAACATTTTGCGAATACATATATATATCGTTTTAAATCCTGCCAATGTTTTTTATTTAAAATAACATTTTTTTTAATCTTATCTAAAATTTAGTGTTAAACTTGATATTTATACTTGAATTGATGAATAAAAATAATATTTGTGTATAGATAGTTTGAAAAACCACAATTAAAGAGAAATTTAAAAACCGCAAGTGATTTGGACTAATGGCTATTTACATATTTTGGTCCAGAGCTTAGCCTGTATTTCAAAAGGGTTGTTTTCGCTCTTAAGTCGACACTGCCATAATGTATGCTTGGATAAAGCGGCTAATTAGAGGAAAACACCTAGCTACCAATATCACCAACACTATATTGTTCAAAAGAAAAATACCTGCTATTCTGTAGCACCATGAACTGAGGGTCACTGGTATGAAGCAATTAAACATTCTACAAAGTTTTGGTTTTTTAATCCTAACGTGCATCCAATGTTAATCCATGCATGGTGTCGCGTATTTAAGCTGTAAAAATGTTTTGGTGGTAAAGCCCCATATTGTGTCACTACTGATGTTTTCATGCTCAGTCAAGACATTTGTACTGAAATAATGGTAACAACTAACATGAAACCCACTTTGGTGATCGCATGGTCTAAGGCGCTACTCTCACAATAAACTAGACTGCCGAGGACGGGGAGATCAGAGTACGATCCAAGTTGAGTATACTAGGGGTGGTTTTTCTTAAATTGTTTCTTACTTTCTCTCTCTCTCTCTCTCCTCACGCAAGTGTGGTTACCTTTTCTCTAGATCCAACCTTCCTCATCCCTATTCGATTAGCGTAACTAGTGCATAAGCCTAATCGTAAAATCCGAATGGGTATTAATACGCGGTGTTAAATAAAAAATATATATTAAATAACCATCGAAGTAGCTACTACTAAATATACGATGATCATTCGAAAGGTCATTATTTATATCCTTGTTTTGGGAATACTTCTTTCGAAACATAATTTGTGAATGTGAAAATTAATTGAAAAATATGTTGAATAATGGTGCCTTGGACATTGAGAAGGAATGTAGTTTTGGGTTCTGTCATTGGCCTGCGTCCCTCTTGTTTCTTCGCATTACATGATGGTAATTTTCTTTATGTTGTTTTGTTGTTGTAAGAAAACTAAAACAGTGATGTTAACCTTTTTAAAAATAAATCCATTCTTTTAGAACGTTTTTAGTGATAAAAGTTATAATAAAAATCTCATTTATTTAAGTTAAGACGTTAGCCTTTTCTACCACTTAATCAGGGTCGAATATAGCGTAAAATATTACATTATTGAAAAACAAACACATTTTTATAGGGGAAAATCCAAATAACTAGAAAATCACTCGCACGCTCATTGATACACGTGTTTATCTTTCAGAAATAGGAACCGTGAGAAGAGATAATGAGGCTGAGATGTTGATAATATTTTGTGAAGAAATACTAATAAGTGTAGCTTTCGACTTTCATTTATTATTAACCAACCCAGTTTATTAAAACACTTATAAATATGGTCATGCCGTTTTAAGTTAAATGTGTATCGAACACAAGTGTTTTGTAGTCGTTGTAGTCGTTCTGGTAGATCGTCTTTTAAGTAATTTTATACTACGTCGCAGTAATCAAAGTGTGAAATAATTTGCACATTTTCTGGGAGAAAATTCTTCAATCTTCTCAGCGAATGTAGGTGGGCAGTGGCGTAACCGAGGGAGGGCTTTGAACACCTCCCCCCATTGATTTGAAAAAAAAATGTGCAAATTAATAATCGATCAAATTATTCATAATATAATGTGGCCTTTTGAATATTTGGAACTATTCAGTGTTTTAGTAGGTTAAACATTTTTGTTTAGAAGATACTGATGCATCATCATCAGCAGTTCAACTTCAGTGGGCCATACAAAATTCGTCTCTTTTAATTACTCTACAGGAGGAAGCAAAGGTTTTTTGTTTGAGCTTACCACCTTGCCGATCATTGTAGCTTGAGACTGTAGATCTTCTAGTTGCCATTAACATGGTAAATAGGTTCAAGGAAAGAATTCGTGAAATAAGAACAAACACCGAAATTGAGTTTTCAGTTATTTACGAATAAGCTAAAACACTTGCTGAATTGTTTGGTCCAGATCCTGTCACACCAAGAATATCTGCCAGACAAATATAAAGCTGTAATGTAAAAGTATACTCTGAAGAGGCTTACTTCAATGTTGCCATTATTTTTTGCCATTTTTGGATCATTTTGCGAGTCAATTAAAAACTCGTTTCTTGAACCATAAAGAAGTGCCTGGCAGTTTTATGTCCCTGATGCCAACAAAGAAATCGGCTATCATTGAAGTAGAGAAGGAACAGATGAAAGAGCTGGTTGCTTTTTACGGGCAAGATTTGCAGTGTAGTGATATGGTAGCAATTGTTGAACTTTACATGTGGCACGAGAGAGTGAATGAATTGAAAATAAGTTCGAGAAAGGCTATGAACTATTATGTTTCCTGCAATGAAGAAATATTCCCGTTTATCAGTATTTTGTTGAGAATCTTAATAACCCTACCAGTGTAAGCAAGCACCAGTGAAAGATCATTCTCAACTCTTCGGAGATTAAAAACTTACTTGAAAAATACAAGAGGGCAGCAAAGGTTCAATGGCCTAGCGATGTTAAGTATACATCGATAAATAAGCATTTCTCCAAACAAAGTTCTAGATAAACTGGCAAAATCACCTTGTCGATTGAAATTCAGACTAAATTAATGTTGTAATTGGACACTGTCCTTAAGTTAGTTTGCTGTTAATCCAAACAATGTTTATTTCGTGTTCTACAATAAAACTAAATTGTTTTTTAAATGAGCTTGTATTGTGTTAGTCTAATCCTGTTCAGGGTTTTAGTTTTAACTGAACTGCAAACCGATTATTTACTATAATCGTAAATCATCACTTAGGCACTCCAAAATGAACTTCCTTTTTACTGAAGTAGAGTCCATACCTCTCAGGGCTGAACCACCCCCCTCCCCCTATATCCACCCCCTTCATCAATCATAGCTACGCCTATGCTAAGGCAGGCATACACTTTCTTGCAAATTTAAGTTACCTGATCTGTTTAATTAAGAATTTCATCAATAATCACTCTAAGGTATATAGTAACTGTTGTATTGTAAAGTGTTTACTCCTAATCGTATATCAGTCAGCAGGGAACGGTCCACATTCGGGAGTAGTTGGCGTGTTCCTATAAGAATGGCTTGAGTTTTATCAGGTTTCAATTTAAGGCCATTTATTTCGGACCAAGAATTTATTGCAGTTAGGTCAATATTTATTCGTTGTATGGTTGTATTTATTGAAGAACGGTCAGTGGAAATATATATTTGAAGGTCATCGGCATACATGTGATATTTACAGAATGACATTGAAGAAGTGATATCGTTCACATATAGAGAAAAAAAGCAATGGCCCAAAAACTGAGCCCTGTGGAACTCTAGCTTCAAAAGGGCGCCATGTTGAGAACATGTTACCTATCATAACACTATGCTGGCAGCCATACAAATATGATCGCATCCATTGTACACTGCCTGGAAATAAATAAAACCACATATGCAATTTGGCCAATGGAATATTAATATCCACAGTATTAAAATCTTTTGAAAAATCTAATAATACAAGAAGTGTTAACTCGTGCTTAATCATGGCTAGTCTAATATCATCTGACATTTATCAACGCGGTACATGTACATTGGTGTGAACTGAATCCTGATTGATAGGGAGTTAATAAGTTGTGTTTGTTAATGTGTCAGTAAATTTGTTGATGCACTAGGAATACTAGTGTCTTAGAAAGGGATGGAGGTATATTTATAGGTCTAAAGTCGTTTAAATCTTTTGCAAGTCCTTTTTTATGTATTGGCGTAATTAAGTGCTTGTGTAAACAGTAAGGAATACTGTTCGGTCATAAGTGAGAAGTTAAATAAGTCAGTTATTGTTGTTATAACAGTCCTTAAAATTGTTTGTATCAACAATATTGAAATTTTGTCCATACCATATGCTTTCGATGTTATCCTTATTGTTGATTTCTATACTTCACGATGAGTCAAATGTGCAAAGTAAAAGTACTGTTATTATTTTTAGCTATTGTTATAACTATTCGCATTGAAAGTATACAGTAGCGTATTCACGTGGGAGCTTGAGGGAGCTCAAGACCCCTAATGTAGTTTATAGGGATGTCCCGAGATCTATGAAATCCGAAGAGAGTTCACTAAATGCATTTAATTTAGGCCTATCTATTTATTATTTTGTTAGGTTATCACGTTTATAATAGTAGACTAAAATTCTAAACGATCAAGTTAACAAATACCAATAAAATATCTTCCAAAAAATCTTCTAGGTGTATATGATGGTAAAAAAAATCTGCCTCTGGCGGTTGGGGATCCCTTCCCCCTGAATCCCCTGTGAGCTCCCCTACTTTGTAATCCTCCGTACGCTACTGAAGGCATAAATGTCAATTTGAGTTTGTATTCTAGCTGTATTGTTAGTTAAATTAGGAATCCGAAGAAACTCTTAATTGAGTTTATTGGTACTGATGTATATATGAATGTTTTTGGGTAGGGTATGACCCACTCCCATCCTGCGCAGCTCCCCCCTTCGTTTTTTGGTTCTGAGCTAATATTTGAGAGTGAAAGTTAAAAGTCCATTTTAGCTTTCCGACAGCCTCGGTAGATTTATTACGCAAACGTTTACACTCCTCAAAATTTATGTTGTCTGTGTGCCTTATGCAAGAACTTGACTAAGTGGATGGTAAGTGGACACTCGCGGTGGCGCGATAGTGTGCTCAGGACCACAATATCGGTCCACTAAGCATTCACAAATGTTCTTGCATACCGCCCTGTGAGTGGTTCAATTTTTATTTCTCGTTTAAATTTCGCATATCCTTGGTCACGTCTCTTTATCAATAACCTAATATATTTAGTCATCCAAGGTACAAGCGATCTACTAACATGTCGAGATTTACTGGTGTATGTTTATCGAACAGTCAAGGATAATATCACTAAAAAGATGTAATCTGACATCAATGTTTAATTTAGTGTAGACCAGATATCAGAGCATCAGCATTCAGTTTTTCTATATTAATAGAGTTAATGTCACCTTTGGTATGATTTTAACCATATGCATTGAGTAAGATAGATAAACAAGATCATGATGTGTGATTCCAACGACCGCAATTTGTCCAAAAGAGATCACTTTATTAGAGTTTGAAGTATATTATATGATCATTCCACGTATGCGAGGTGGCAGTATAATATGTTGACATAACGTTATATTGTATGAGGAAAATAACGCCAGTAATTGAGAGGTTTAATGGTTGCTATTAAGTGGTGATGTCTTCTTCTTATCTTCTCGCCCGTAATAACGAACAGTGAATGTAAACATTTAATTAGTATACCTAGTCTTATTAATATATTATATATTAATTATTTATATAGCCCAGCATATTTTTTTGTTATGAATATATCTATAGACTACGTTAATTAGACATTTAATATATATGATTATATAACATATATAAATAAATAGGTTATAGGTGTATATATTGGTTATAGGTGTATATATATGTTATAGGTATATGTGTATATATATATATATGTTATATGTTATAGGTATTTGTGTATATATAGATATATATATGTTATAGGTATATATATATATATATAGTATATGTATTTCATTTTGTTTTTGAAGTCAAATAAATCGCTCTTCAATATTTCGTGACGCAAGAAAACTTGTGTCTCTTCTGTGAATGTGTTTGTACAGAAAACTATGACCCGCATTGTTACCAAATTACGCACAATTTTCCGTGATAACTTCCTGCTAAGCTGGTGTCGCCATGATACACGTCATGATACACGTCATGAGGCTAGTTAACTTGTGCACGCGTCAAGTTGGTAATACGAGTAGTACATACTGAACTCACCAGGTGTGCTGGTATCTGGTCGGGGGATGATGAAGATGAAGACGGGACTGAGATTGTCCTGAGACTGGGGGTAGTTTAAGTAGATCTCTGGCAGGTACACTCTTATTGGATGAAAATATGTTTATCATCTAGACACAGCGGGGAACTCTTTGTCACGTTATTCCTCAGGTGCGCTGCAGACGACAGATAATCAATGTCCATTTCCTCCACGAGACTTAGATTACATAATACTTCATTAAGTATTTTTTTAAGTCAAAGCAGTGGTGGCTAGCAGGTCTGTTTCAAGTGAGGGAACGACCCTCCTGGACTCAACTCACCTCCCAACCATTCCAAGCGGTTGTACGTCTCACGCACATGGTAGACGCTACGGAAATATTTTAACAACAGTTTAGAGACTGTAGCACGAAGTTTATCTTCGTTAGTTAGATTAGTGTAGCACGTTTTGCTGAAGTGGCAGGAGCTAAACTGCTAGAGTAACACGATAAACCCATTCAGAATTAATTTTACTGACTCTATTTACAATCGAAATAGAGTCCCGACCACGAAGAAGACCTATGGAATAATGTTTCAGAGAATACATATGTTTGAATAAATTTTCTTGGAGGACTACCAGAGATTCAATATATAGATATACGAGGCCTATTTAAACTACAAGAGCATGCATAGACAGCCATATACTCCATACATCACAAGAGACTCCACACATCCCAATAGACTCCATATTATAAAGTCATATACTCCATGGACCACAAGATACTCCATACATCACAAGAGACTCCACACATCCCAATAGACTCTGTATTATAAAGTCATATACTCCATGGACCACAAGATACTCCATACATCACAAGAGACTCTACACATCCCAATAGACTCTGTATTATAAAGTCATTGACTCCATGGACCACAAGATACTCCATACATCACAAGAGACTCTGTATTATAAAGTCATATACCCCATGGACCACAAGATACTCCATACATCACAAGAGACTCCACACATCACAAGAGACTCCACACATCACAAGAGACTCCACACATCACAAGAGACTCTGTATTATAAAGTCATAGACTCCATGGACCACAAGAGACTCCATAGACAGCCATAGACTCCATGGACCACAAGAGACTCCATAGGCAGCCATATACTTCATGGACCAAAAGAAACTCCATTCTTCAAACTTTTCCTTTCTCTTTTCCCTTCTTCACGCCCCCTCTCCCCTTTTCCACTATTAAATTAATAGGCTATAGTTTATACAGTGTATGTGCTAAAGCAAGTATATTACTCGTATTTACGCCGGAACCACAATTATTATATAGAGCTCCAAATTACTTGTACATGCTTAGGCCTACCTCAAGATGCGAACATTTGATCAATGACTGAAGCTCATTGCTCTTATACAGGCCCGCCACTAGGGGGGAAAGGACTATTGGTTCTATGGTACCGGGCCCAGGACATATAGGGGCTAGGGCCCGAGATGCAGATTCACAAGTTTAAAATAAATGGTAGATGATGAAAAATATACAAAATAAAATGCCTATCCCTACTAAAAACAGTGCATGCCCGCCTCACCAGATGGAATAGTTTAGCTACGGAAGAAGCTTACTGGCATTTGTCACAATTATTATACCATTGGTTCGGTCAAGTCGTACCCTTCGTTTCGAAGTACCTGGAAATTTCACTGAGTTTATTAATTTGTACTGAAACTAAATTTGTCAGACAAAAAAGAGTCAGGCAATACATAAAGTTCGATTTAAATACCTCATTATGTGCGCAACATTTCAGTGTTCAATATTCTGATTATGATATGGTCGTCCTCACTGGTCTTGTGGTAAAGTGCTAGCTTGAGGAACCGATGTTAGTTAGTTCGAACCCAATCAAGGTCGATGGGTTTTTCTTGAGCGATAAAAATCCGCAGCACACAACTCCCTTCGGAGGAGGATTAGAGGAGTTGGTCCTATGTCGATTATGGCAACCTGGAGCTCGTGTGAAAATACCTTTCCCAGCAACGTTGGTAGGAACTTTCGCTCTAGCTCGTAGAAATTCTCGTGAACGTGTATAAACAGTCAATTAGTAAAGTGCTCGTTAAATACTCAAATATATATAAAATAAATAGTTAGGATACATATTAGTTTTTGTACATTGCTTTTCTTTTGTAAATGTAGCAACAAAGTTTTAAAAAAAAAGTACAAACCAAGGTGTAGTGAGGGGAGAGAAAGGTACCATCCCCCTTCTAGAAAGAACTTGCCCCCTTTCCCCACCCTCCCCAACACCACAACAGGAATAAATTCCTCCCTCCTATAGAATAAACTTTCCCTTCTTTGTATTTATCTCACTCCCCTCTTAGATTCTTGAACACGAAGCTAAAAGATAGCTCTGTATCAAACTATAAATAGCTTATAAAGGCATAAACTCATCAAAATTGCCAGAGGAAGATTATTCAAAATAACTTCTGAAAGTATCCAATTTTTAAAAATTTCCCGGAAAAAGGCCCAGTCTAAATGACTTCTTGAAATATTTCATTTTCAAAGATTTTCCAGACAAGGACACTCCAAATAGCTTGTAGAGTCAACCAATTTACAAAAATTTGCTGAGGAAGATCACTTTAAATAGTTTTTAATGGAATTCAAATTTCAAAAGACTTGTGTGGCATGACCACTCCAAATAGCTAATAGAAAAGTCTAATAAAAAAAAAATCAGATGAAAGCCATTGTAAATATTTTATTACATTTAATGGGGAGGATCCTGAGGACCCCTAAAAAAAACCTAAATTTGCTAACAATTCCTAGACAAATAAGCTCTCACCGCCACTTAAGTCAAATATTACAAAGAAACGGGGGCCCACGCTTTACCCCGGTTACCGGACCCGGTCCGTGCACCTGGTGGGCCGGCTCTTATCCATAGCTTTATTTTTGTTTCTATACCAAATAAGAAAGTTTTTATGGCAGTTAAAATATCAAGTGGTAAAATAATGTTATGGTAAAACACAATTAAAGAAACAATTATTGTTGACAATTGTTTTGGTATACAAATATACAAAATAAAGCCATTCCACCCAAGCGCCAATGTTTTTCTAGCAAGCTCTTTTGAGGTGGGTATTCATCTGAATAGTCATAATTTTCCTAAAAAGATAGTACTTAACGCTTTCCGAGTAGGACTCACAAGACGACTCAATTTTATCTATTCGGAATAGTTTCCATTATTTTTGCAACATAATTAAATGAACACATTATTCATATTTTTAAATATATATCTAGATTCATGTTTAATTAATATAATCATACTTTCACTCCATCTAAGCTATTTTTTTAATTTGTGGTTTCAAATTAAACTAATTTTCTTCATATGCTGACCTCAAAATTTCTTGAATATCAGTCAAGAGTCTCCTAAAATTTAATGTCAACTTTTCTCTTCATTTAAAAATAAATAAAATTATAGCACCGCGTATTACTACCCATTCGGGCTACAAACTTAAATATTAATTACACTAATGGCTATGAATTGGGAAGTTGACTTTAGAGGAAGTGAACCAGAATTTTCGTGGAGGGAGAGTGGAAAATCATTTAGGAAAAAACACCCCCAGTTCACCCTACCGAGATTCGAACCTCAACCTCCACATCCTAGGCAGTCTACTCGACACAAAGCTAGCGCGTTAGTCAACTACGCCCCCGAGTGGGTTTCATTTAAAAAAAAGTTTCTCATCTAATGCCTCTATGTTCATGAAATATATTCAGTAGCTGTTAATATCAACATGTTTAATTAAACTCTTATGTTTCTACTGGAGCAACATTTTATTTATTTTAGCCAAAAATGTTTTGCCATAAAAACTGTAAAAACAATGGCCTTTTCTCGCGTCATCTTCAATACCACCTTAAGGATGGAATTAGATGTGGTTCCGAATGATTATATATTGCAAAAGACTAATTGACGTGGAGTTGTTTATACAAAATATTAAGTTACTTTTGCATGTAACATTTAAGTTTTCTTTTCTCATTTATTAATCTTAAGGTGACCTGGCGATCCAGGGGTAAGGTGTCAGACTTCTATGCTGGCGGCCGGGGTTCAATCCTCGGTCCCGGCAAAGATTTATCTGACTTTCAAACCCTTCCTTCACCTCTGACAAGACATCTTGTGAATGTGAGGAATGCCAGGCCTCCACCGTGGTTCGGATTCCACGTTAATTCACCCTACCATTACACATTAGCGTAAGTGCATATAACCCGAACGGGTAGTAAGACGCGGTGCTAATGATAATAATAATAATAATATTAAATTTCTCCTTACCAACAAATAACCATGAATATTACTAAAACTATTTCAGAATGGGTCTGGCAGTCAAAATTAATTAAAAAAAACTATTGATATTTTAAGCTTTTTGAAGATTACACTTTAGAATTTTTCTAGCGGGAAAACAAACACTTTATTTGGGAATCTAATCATGGTTCTCTCAATTTTGTAATAATCCAAGGTGTGTTAATTGTTACAGGTTAGGCTATCTCTCTTTATAGGGTGAAGAATTTAAATACTAATTTACAACATTAAATAGGTTGGACAATGTATTTTTAGCACGTATTGACAACAATTTAAAGTATTATTATTATTATTGTTATTATTAGCACCGTGTCTTACTACCCGTTCGGGTTATACGCACTTACGCTACTTGTGTAATGGTAGGGTGATTGTGAGATGAAATGAAGGACCTACAGTTTAACGTGGAATCCGAACCACGGCGGAGGCCTGGCATTTCTCACATTCACAAGATGTCTTGTCAGAGGTGAAGGAAAGGTTAATTTAAAGTAGCCTAAACATTTTGTTTCCGTTGCATTCGCCCATATCTGTTTTAAATAATGAATTTTTAGAAAATCTAATTGTTTTATGTTTTAAGCGCAAAAATAATGATATTTTAGTAAGATGTATTGGCAACACTACAGTTGGATAAACTTGTATTAATATACTTTAAATATACGGGCGGCCTGGAGAAGTAATAGGACTCAGTGCACAAAAGACTTTCTTTTTTAAACATGCATAGTTCTCACCTTAGTGCTTAAATGGTTTAGCCTATATTCTTAATTTTTGGCAACTATTAATAGGAGCCGTGTTCAGCCGTTGATGTTGCAAGTGAAAACACATGAAGCGCCGATGCGGATAAATTTGAAACTCTTAGTTGATACAGTTTATAGTTAATGTGCAGTATCGCAACAGATATGAACAAAATAATAATCAAATATGGTTTTCAAAAGGATAATCCTGGTTGTTAGCCTGAATATGCAGATAAAATTAAAACAAATTATCTATTGAAAGTAAGTTAGGCTACACATATTTATAGGCTACTGTTAAATAGGTATTTTCGGTATTATATCTTTGTATAATATAAACAGGTGTAGCAAATCTTATTTTAGTCGGTAGTAAAAGTGAGCTAATTTGATTTAGCTAATTGTTAAAGTGAAAATTAGATATCAGTCAAAATGTCTCTAGAAGCTATTTGAATTATGAATTTTTACTAAACTTTGTACCCAGATAGAATAAATACAGGAAGGGGCAATTTAAATCTGAGGGAGAGTGGCAGAAAACCCCGGTACCGACGCCACTGCTTTTAAGTTAGCATTTTACTCTATACAGTTGAAGAAAAAATGTGTGTAGAAGGAATGAAGGAAGGGTAGGGAGGGAATGGGGAAGTGGGTGGAGCGTTAGCGTTATAGACCATGCATCAAGTTACTGGCATCCCAGCTCTAGAATTTAGTTATTTATTGCTTTCTTTACAGACAAAATAATGTGTACCTATCAATAATACAGAGTGGGGCCGAAACTATTAGACGATTTGTAACTTCAAAATCAACACTTTAATTGAAAAGTAAATATTCCTTAGCTAAGTAAAAGCAAACTACATACAACATTTTTTCAATTTATGTAGATAGTGTGACTCAGGTGAGCTCCACCGGACGTCAGACAAACCTCAGCACGTTGTTCATCACTTTACTCGGCATAGATAGTCTAATTGTTTCTGACCCACCCTGTATTATATCAAATAAAAGCTTTTTTTTTTTAAGAAATACAAACAATAGACAATGGCCAACAACATTCTTCTAGAGGATATGTTCTATTTAATCATGATAGTAAAAACTGTAGTACTTATAGAAGAGAACGAAATTTTTTTAAGTTTAAATTGTGCTTTACGTATACTTTATATAAAGTATTCAATACCATTTGTTTAATCTAGACCTATGCTAAATTTGTTTAGTTCAATTTCTAATTTACCTGTTACTTAAAATAATTAATTATGTTTTGATTATTAAAAGGGAAATAGGCTAACCATTTAAAAAATCAATCAGAAAAATTCCATTGAATGCTAAATAAAATCAGTGTTTTTTAAAGTCTTTTTAATCAAACACAGGCGTTCTTTTTTTGTGCTGGGTAAAATTATAGCAACCTACATTTATAAGTCTTTAGGACTTTAGCTCTCATTGATCAAATGGAGTCACACACATTTACAAATCTGCACTAACACTTGCGTTCACTATTTTTCTCATTCTTAATCACTGTACTGTAGGCAAGGCCGTAGCCAGCCAATAATTTCAAGGAGGGGGGAGGGGGGCACATTCCCCAATTGCTAGAGGCTAAATAAAAGCTATCTAAAGTGCTAATTTGTACATGTGCCTTAATTTTAATATTGTTTGAACCATACATAAATAAAGCCATATATATTTTGTTCATTAAATTTGGGGGTGGGGGTTAAGCCCCAAAAGCCCTCTGACTACGGCCTTGACTGTACGTTGTGATGATAAGTTTTTATTTAAATTCAATGCAAAAATTATTGTATATTGAATTTTTAATTCACTGTTTTAGTAAATAAAAGAAACATTACTGCACATATGAACTTTCATCAAAAACAGTTGTTTATATAAAATATAGTATGAACAAAATTTGAAGGTGTTCTTGGCATGTTTTCCTTTTCCATATGTTAGCTCTTACAGTGTAAGATTTTATTCTCCTTAGATTTTGAAATAAGTTATTTAAAAAAAAAATAACTAGCGTAATTTACGTCAGTCAAAACTTAAAATATAAACACGTTTTTTTAAAATTTTACTAAACTGTCCCAAAACTCCCTGTCATTGGCGAGGGGACTGAATTGTATCCATTCGGAATGGTATCCATTCCGATAGTTTTGTAAAAAACTGCTTTTGTGAAAAATCGGAATTGTATCCACTGGAATTATATCCACTAAAACTGGAATTGTATCCACTCGGAATGGTATCCATTCCGATAGTTTTGCAAAAAACTATTTTTGTGAAAAATCGGAATTGTATACACTGGAATTATACCCACTAAAACTGGAATTGTATCCACCCGGAATGGTATCCATTCCAATAGTTTTGTAAAAAACTGCTTTTGTTAAAAATCGGAATTGTATCCACTGGAATTATATCCACAAAAACTGGAATTGTATCCACTCGGAATGGTATCCATTCCGATAGTTTTGTAAAAAACTGCTTTTGTGAAAAATTGGAATTGTATCCACAAATGGCCGACTTGAGGTTTAACAGAAGGAACGTTTAACTTACAAACTTTGTCACACTTCTGGTAGAGGGCAGCAGGATGAAATCTTCTTAACTTACTAATTGTATACTAGAGTGCAGCCTTGTCTAAAAATATTTTCTTAAACATGAAGTATTCATTCTCTTTAAAGATTGCACTGCATACTAGAAAATTAATTTGCAATCTTATTTAACTAGTAAGATTCTTTTTTTCAGGTCAATACATTTTAAAGTATGTATAGACTTCTATAATTTTAAAGAGATAAATCAATTATTTTATTTGGCAACAGACTTTAACCACTATGTTAAAAAATGATTATTGAAAATCTAGCTTTAATTTATTCATATCTAGTGAGAAACGAGACACTGTTTATGAATTCTGGCAAGAATTTTATTAATGTGAATTGGCAGCACTGCTTTGCTCATGTCCTATGCTCAGTGAGCTCTAGTGATGGGAAGAATCGAGTAAAAGTAGTCGACTACACCTTTTGTGTATCGTAATCGGCTGTATTCGATTCTTCCAGAAATACTCAAGTAAAAATAGTTGCTCCCTTTTTTTATCTTAAGATATAATACACAATATTGGGTGGCATGCTTAACGTGTTATTTTAATACAAAATCTTTTTTCCCAAACAGTTCATTTTTCAGTCATACTCTTATCAGCGCACGATTTAGAACAATATTCAAGCCCCATTCGACATTTTATCAATAATACATCTATGACCATATCGGTAATGGAACTCAGGACGCCTAGCTTGGTTGGCACACCCACTACCAACTGTGGTAGTGTTGAATTTATGCTAGGTGTTTCGTTACAGATTCGAGCCCCAACTTCATTACTAACGGTGACAGTATTTGCAAGCGATGTTCACCACAATTATTACAACCACTATAAAATTACTGTATTTCCCACACTATGGCGTGATATTAATATATAGACTTTTGAAGCTGAAAGACAATGTTAATTTTCATAATTTGGTTGAAAAAAAGTGGTTTAAGAATAAGTTTTTTTCTTATATATTGCGTTCATTAGATGCATCAGTGAATGTTGTATAATAAATATTGGGTGCTTATTTCGTATAAATGATTGTGTTTATTTTTAAGCTACGTAATTGAAACTCCGCTGATTAGAAAAAGAATTGCGTTAACAGGGATACCAATGGGATAGAAAGAGACGTAACTATCTATAAGCGCATCTACTACAATCTAAGAGCGAGACGACCTATCGGTATTCATTATTTGTCCCATAAATTTATAAAGGTTTTGTACATATTTATGATATTTAGATATTTTAGTAACAATTCATCACACGAAATATAATAAATATAGCCTGACATATATTAAAAATTTGCGTTTCTTATCAAGTGTTAAAAGAAAAAGAAAATACTCGAAAATTTATTTCTCTCTCACGCATTATATAAAAGACGACAGATCGAAAATTTCATAAACAGACGTCGAAATCAAATGATCATTGGCTGTTTTGATCTGAGTTAGGTTAATCTTATTAAGCCTAGTATTTCCATTCTTAGCCTAAATTATAGAGTTTAACCATAGCTAATTGTCGAGAATTAACATCTACAACGATGATCAAGTCACTTTTTAAAATCTCCTGGCCATAAAATATATTGATAAATTATAACATCCATCACTAACATTTTGATGAGTATGAAGAGGAAAATGCCCAATTCACATGTATAATTCGAACATTAACCTGTGGGTGAAATGCGAGCTTAGTTTAGTGGTTTCCAACCTTTTGCCGGGTTTGACATCAATTTTTTAACATAGTGGTTAAAGTCTGTTGCCAAATAAAATAATTGATTTATCTCTTTAAAATTATAGAAGTCTATACATACTTTAAAATGTATTGACCTGAAAAAAAAAATCTTACTAGTTAAATAAGATTGCAAATTAATTTTCTAGTATGCAGTGCAATCTTTAAAGAGAATGAATACTTCATGTTTAAGAAAATATTTTTAGACAAGGCTGCACTCTAGTATACAATTAGTAAGTTAAGAAGATTTCATCCTGCTGCCCTCTACCAGAAGTGTGACAAAGTTTGTAAGTTAAACGTTCCTTCTGTTAAACCTCAAGTCGGCCATTTGTGGATACAATTCCAATTTTTCACAAAAGCAGTTTTTTACAAAACTATCGGAATGGATACCATTCCGAGTGGATACAATTCCAGTTTTAGTGGATATAATTCCAGTGGATACAATTCCAATTTTTCACAAAAGCAGTTTTTTACAAAACTATCGGAATGGATACCATTCCAAGTGGATACAATTCCAGTATTAGTGGATATAATTCCAGTGGATACAATTCCGATTTTTCACAAAAGAAGTTTTTTACAAAACTATCGGAATGGATACCATTCCGAATGGATACAATTCCGCTCCCCCTCATTGGCGGCATACTTTATTGCGAGAGTGACACCTAAGAGCAGTGTTTCTAAAACTTCTTCAGATGACGTTCAGATGGTAGGCCATCAAATTCCCATGCTCACCCTCCTCCCTATTTTTTGTAAATTTATAAAAACAAAGTTTTCTAGTCACTTCTTTATTTATTAGAAAAACCAATGCAACACAGGCAAAATAATGGTACCAAAGAAATTACTGTAAATTACTGTAAATTACTGTGATTCAGTTCTTGAATATTGGATTTATATTTGACAGAGCACATTGAAAATCTCTTTCCACTTCAATTTGACAGCGCTGTTTAGATTTTAAGAGTCACAGTATGAAAATTCGGTTGAGTTGCACGTGGCCACAGTGCAAGTGGTGGGGGAGGGTATAGAGATGTTGGGGGGAGGGGGGCAAACCCTAGGCTTACGGGCTTGAAAATAATAAATACATGGATGTAAAGTACCTACACGGGCATCTTAATTTGGCTGGTCACCTAATAGATGAATTACAACTGTAGGCAGTAGCGTACATAGGATTGCGAAGTATGGGGTAGGGGGCGGGGGTACTCAAAAGGGGTCTAGGCGGAGGTACACCCGAACCATCGGAGGTTAATTTTTTTAACCATATAAACCTAACACCTTTTAAAAGGTTTTTTATTGGTATTTGTTAACTTGATCATTAATATTTGTAAATAAATTATTTTATCTTAAGAAGAAACGCTGGCACTGAATGAAAGGTAAGGGGTTAATCCTACTGACCAAAGAATAATATTTTCAGATTGTAAAGATATCCCACTTCCATTCCATGACAGATAGTTCACTCTTATGAAATAAATACATTTGGTGATTGATATAGAAACTACTCGTATTTCTTATCACTTGATATTTTCTTGGCTCACAATGTTTAACCGGCCATACACCCCCTCACCCATTTTATTTTCTCTTTGGAAATACGTAGATCTCGGGGAATCCCCAAACTACGGTAGGGGGACTCAAGACCCCTCAATCCCCCCTCCCCCGACGCTACGCTACTGAGTCTGTAGGCAGTGTTTCCAATAGAGCAAGGGGGGAAATCTATCTTTCTACTTTGGAAAAAGGATTAAGATTAAAGTGCTTTCAATCCTTACCTGATTCTAAATTTATTTCGTATTTATTGTCCCACGTCCATGAGCGTCAATTTTTCTAACTGAGAGCAAATCAAATTAAAATCCAGGGACGATAAGTAGTACGTTGGAAAGTTGGCTAAAGTTCTGATTAGCCCTGTGATTCACAGACACGTGTGTATCTTCGATCTCTTCGGCACACAGCATCTGTTCTGGTTTGACAAATTGTATATTATGATGGATTAAATAGCAAAGTTACTACATTTGATAATTAGGGTTACAGCCGTATCTAAATATATCATACTATTTAAATTTAAAAATGACACCTGGACACGGGAATCGAACCCAGGACCTTTAATTTAGAATGTGAATTTTCTAGCCACTCGGAAATCCAGGAATATTTTTCTGTTTAAAGTACATGCTAACGTCATTAAAAACTTTCCCAGTTGATAATACCTTTTAACAAGGCTATCATGATTTATTCTAAAGATTAAGCAGATGCACTCGCGTTAGCAGGGAGAGGGCGTGTGAAAACAACACTAATCAGGTGACCTGGTGGTTTAGGGGTAAGGTGTCAGACTTCTACTTCTATGCTGGGGGTCCGGGGTTCAATCCCTGGTCCCAGCACAGATTTATCTGATTGCCAAACCCTTCCTTCACCTCTGACAAGACATGTATTGATCACAAATTGTGAATGTGAGGAATGCCAGGCATCCACCATGGTTCGGATCCCACGTTAAACTGTAGATCCTCCATTTCATCTCACAATCACCCTAACACTACACATTAGCTATGTGTATAGCCCGAACGGGTAGTAAGACGCTGTGCTAATAATAATAATAATAATAACTACACTGACCGATCATTTATGTCTAGCCACCTGATCGACATCAGAACCTCAGCCATGGACAAATCTAGAGAACTAGGGTATATGGGAAACATAATATGACTTCTAGAATAGTTCGGCACAAAGTTAATTTAACATCCCAGTTTTGTCTTGTGTGACTATCGACTTGTTTCTAAGAATATTTTTAACTAGAGGAAATGTTACGAGTAATTTGATTGTTAGATCTAAACTGCGTAGCCCTGCTGGTGACACCTGTCATCTTAGAACGCTGCGGGGTGCGTTGTTCACTTGTCTTATTCAGCTCCACTAAACATTGTCCCAAAACCTTTATTCAGCCGTAAACAAGTTATTAAATATATTTATACATCAATCGCTTACGTCATGAATAGAACAAAATAACGTCACAACAATAAATGATTATAATAAATGTTCTTACCATGAAGGTTATCAGCAAACGGGATAGTGAAGTTAGCTCAGCACACCAGAATTGATCCCCGACTGGGTTTACTGAAGGTCAAGGGGGTAGAGAGCTCATTTTTCTAGGAGGGGGGGGTGGGTCTAGACCCCCACCCCCTCGACCCTGCCCTTTCTTTCAAACTTTTCATAGTTCTAAAATAATGCTTTGCGTAAGTAGGTATGTTGAGATAATGGGTGGGACTGAACTGAGAGAGCAACCATTTATGTACGATGGCACTAAATAGTGGCAGTTAAAAAAATAATATCATGGACATAAGCAACAATACTTTAGGTGACCTGGTGGTTTAGGGGTAAGGTGTCAGACTTCTGTGCTGGTGTTCCAGGGTCAATCCTCGGTCCCGGCACGGATTTATCTGATTGCCAAACCCTTCCTTCACCTCTGACAAGACGTGTATTGATCACAAATTGTGAATGTGAGGAATGCCAGGCATCCACCGTGGTTCGGATCCCACGTTAAACTGTAGGTCCTCTATTTCATCTTACAATCACCCTACCACTACACATTAGCGTAAGTGCGTATAACCCGAACGGTTAGTACGACGCGGTGCTAATAAATAAAAATAATACTAAAAGCAAGTTGATAATATAAATGCATTTTTTGTATTACTTTTTCTTAATCTAAGCAACCCCTTCTATTAAGTGTTATAAAATATTAATATATTACGACTACAATTTAAATAAACCTTTCAAGGATTGTAATTGCGTAGTTGCAAAGTTTCATAGAAATAGGAATAGGAAGTAACGAGTGTTTTTAAAAACTCAGAAATGTTCTCATGTGTCCGTGGCAGTTTTTCTGAGTACGCTAACAAAGTAACACGTAAGGTGTAGCCAGTAGCTCCTAGTAGCCAGTATGTAGGAGAAAGTGATCTCAAGCGTGGAACAAACTGCTCTTGGGAGCGCATTTGAGCGAAATTCAACATTACTATTATAGGATAAACAACATTTAGAAAGAGACAAGCCCTCAAAACTGGTGAAGAATTTTAAAAAGAGGAGGTGAAGAGCACACGCTTCAACACTTATATAATAAAATATAATATAATACGAAGTTGAGTTAGTAACGCTTTGAGCTCTCAGAAATCTTTCTTCCAACGGCGAATTAATTTGAATATTTGCCAGGAGTCCTTCCTAGAACTGGTTCAACTGGTCAAGAGGGGGTTACTGACCATTACAAACTGACTTGGCCTTGAACTTGATGAGTGCCTTCTCGAGCACTGACCAGTGATGGCACACGCAGTGAGGGGCTACCGTAACAGGGACGAGGTCATTAATTACTTGTTATCTTAACACGGGAGTAGACATGTAAAAAAAATGATGCTTTTAGTACATTCACGACCTTAGTTTACTTGGATGACAGCTCATAAAATTACTAGAAATAGTGCCTAATGCAGGGGTTATCAACCGGAGGGGATCCCACCCCCCAGGGTTTTAGGACGGGAATTAAGACCACAGACTAAAACTGTTTAAAAACATTTTTTCTTTAAACTACAATTTTTCAGACTTTGCATAATCTTCTACAGGATATCATACTTTATTGTATAACACAAATTAAATAAAGAGTAAAGCTAAACTTGTACTTTTTATCTGTATAAATATTCAATTTATAGTTATTGTTTGTTCATCTTTTCTTGTTATATGGACTGTTCCTTAACCCGTCCTTCCAACGAGTCAACTTGTACAGAATATCGGTATTTGTGGGGATTTCTGCTTTCTAAATCTGGTGGGACCAGCCACTCTTTAGTTGTGAGCTGTGCTTTAGACTAGAGATGCACGTGCTTTTGTAATTTAGTTGTAGCGGAGAACTTTACCGTGAGTGGTTGTGTTGAACCTTGTCCTTAGTTTATAAACAATTTGTTTAGTTTTACGCACTGGACTTGCTGAACTGTGCTCAGCAAGTTATTCTTGAACAGCAGGCCTTCGAACTTTGTGGGGAAGACCTTGTGTACGTTGTAGCTACACGGAACAGATCCATAATTTGGACTGCGTAAGTCAATTGGTAAGTTGCCTCATATCCTCCCCCTCCCCCATATAGTCCATTTTATTACACAGAGGGTGCGGGCAGCATTCACGTATCTCATTATTGGTTTATTGTTGGCGCATTCGGTTTTGTTTGAGTTATTATTGTTTTTTATCCACAGATTTTTGGATCCCAATATGAGTGTCAAAAAAGATGCTACGATGATTCATATATTCAGTATGGATTCATCATCAATACAGAAGAAAGACCTCAATGTGCTATTTGTAGCAAAGCTTTGTCAAATGATTCTATGAAACCAACGAAGTTGAAGCAACATTTGCAAAGGACAAGGAGAAAAGTTCTTTTTTACATAATGGAAATGCTCTAAAAAATTAAGCTGGATTCAACATGGCCATTCCGAGAAATGGACCACAAGGTAACTGAAGCTTCTTATGTCGTAACACTGGATATAACAAAGCAGAAAAAACCACCCACAATTGGGGAGACTTTAATAAAGCCCTTCGCTCTCAAAATGGCGGAAATTGTGTTGGGAAATGGATTTGAGAAAAAAAAACCTTGCTGCTGGTTCGTTATCAAACAGTACTAATCAAAGGAGAATCAGCGAAATTGCCATTGAGATCAAGGATCAAGGTGTGCAGGAGATAAAGTCTGCATCATTTGGCCTATTCTCAATTCAACTGATGTGGCATCGTGTTCTCAGTTGTTGGTGTTTGCAAGATATGTCCACGCTGGTTCATTTTAAGAGAAGTTTATATTTTGTTCTCTTCTTAAAATAACTACCAGGGTCTCAGATATATTGAAAAAGGTTTCATCTTTTTTTTAATCAGAATATCTTTCGTGGGATAATGTCTATGGGTGCTGTACAGATGGAGCACCAGCTATGTTGGGTACACAATCTGAATTTCAAGTTAGTGTTAAAAAGTGAGCTCCAAAAGTGAAAGAAATTCATTGTATGAGCCATCGTCAGGCACTGGCCTCAAAAACACTTCCAGCTTCGATACTGAAGGTTTTTAAACAAATAATTCAAATTGTAAATTTTGTCAAAGGAGGAGCTCTCAATTAACGTCTTTTCAAACAGTTATGTAGTGGCATGGATGCAGGCCATCATTTGCTTCTTTTCCACACAAATGTTCGATGGCTCTCAAGAGAAAATGTAGCTGAGCGAGTGTTTGACCTTAGAGATTAGCTTAAATTATTGTTTGAAGTTCAGGATAAGATGGAATTCATCGCCTGGTTGAATGATGAGGAAACAATCATGCGCCTTGCCTATTTGGTTGACATTTTTGAGCAGCTGAATAATCTGAATCTTCAAATGCAAGGAAGAAATACAAACATCATAAAATGCACTGATTACTTGAATTCTTTCATGAGTAAGCTGAAAAATTGGAATTGAAAGGTTAAGATAGGAAATGTTGCCATGATTTAAAAACTGTAATCAATTCTTGTTGCTGGAGGTAATGACCAAGTTCCCCCAGAATTTGCCAAAATTGAAATTTTGCAGCATTTGACAGCCCTGGAAAATGAATTTTGTCGATATTTTCCTGAACTCAGTGATGAGGAGCTGGATTTAGTGCGAAATATATTCAAATTGTCAGTTGAAAAAAATGCTGATGATTGCCAAGGTGAATTTCTGGAGATGAATATTGATTCAGGAGCAAGATATATGTTCAATGAGAAATCAATCGCAGAATCTTGGCCTTCGATGTGTGATTCGTATCCAAAAGTGGTAGAAAGAGCTATCCATACATTGCTTCCATTTGTGTCGACATATAATTGTGAGTCAGGATTTTCAACTCTTTTGAAAGTGAAAATGAAGCAACGAAGTAGATTAGAGGTTGAAAGTGATCTGCTTTGTGTCCTTGCAACCACTCTTTTATATATCCAAGAATTGGCCAAGAAAAAACCATTACAAATTTCTCATTGACTGAAATCTTCATCTGAGCTTGTTGTTTGTTTAAGGTGTCTGTTAATAAATTTGTTATGTAAAAAAAACTTTTATCCACATTTTTAAATACACCAATATTTTTTATTGCTATTAAATTTTTAAAGATACACAGTAAACAGTAAAACAATATGTATTTATGTTGTAATGTCCCTGATTTGACCCTAAAGAATATTTGAAAGCATTGGCGATATTCTCTTATTAATTATATATATTTTTTTTATTTGAATTTTATATTTTTTTACTTGGCGCTTAAAGCACGTCTTCTTCTAAATTATTCAGATATGATAGTTACCAGATTGTAACTAGGAAATTACCAGCTATAAGAACATAACAATTGGTGACCAAAATTTGGGTGTAACAATTGGCGTCTAAACCCGGGGCCAACTAATAGTGGCGTAGCAAATGGCGACCAAGCAAGGGGCCCGTTATGAGATCGTAACAAAGTACTAATAAAGATTTAAAAAAAAGGGTTTTCAATATTATATTTATATTATTCCGAATGCAACTTTTGAGTTAGGCAATTTTTAAGGGGAGGAATGACATTCTGACATTTGGTTAAAAGGGTGCAAGTCGTTTAAAGGTTTAGAACCCTAATGCGGTGGTTTCCAACCTTTTTTGGAGTTCAACCCCAACTTTTGCTTCTGAGATTGTCACGGCCCGTTGCATTTGAATCCTCGATTTTGAATTGATATAAAATGATTATAATTATAACCATTATCAAATGTATCAATCTCTTTTAATATAAACAATTTAAAAAAAGTGTATAGATAGCATAAACAATGTCAAAATAATCTAAACACAAGCGGCACAATTAGTCCGATTTTTGAACCTGCATTGATGCACACAGTTTATTAAACCTTGGCACTAGTGAAGAAATAGCCAATATGAGATCCGGCTCTACGTTAAGCCAATTTCTATATTTAGTTTATAGTTAGCCACAGCAGAAAATCCTGTTTATCAGAGATAGGACGTGGAAAATGGCAAGAGAACTGATACAGCTTTTGCACTCATTGTTGTGTACTCACTTTCAGCTTGAAGTCAAAACTGTGTGAGCTCACATGTTTTAAAATTGTGTTACATTCTGCGATTCGAGCACAGGTCTATCAGTTTTTCTTGTTCACTAATTGGCAGCCTCTATTTTTCTTCAATAAAAAAAGGGTTTCGCACCAACTCAATTTGACTGACATAATCAACAGATTCCTTAAAATAATTTTTGAATTCTAATTTAGCAATTTGAGGCAGTCAGTGATTAAAAAAATGTATTAAAATCGTGCCGCACATTGTCATGTTCTTCAAGTGTTTCGTTCAGTCTTGGGAACACGTCAAGAAAATCTTTCTCAACTTTAGCCAGCAATAGATCTGGTTTCCCAATAAAAGCGCTCACCTTGTCACTTTAAGTGAAAATGTTCGATCAAGACCCCTGCAATGGGAATATTCGTAATTTTTATCATTGTTTCGGTCTGTTTAGAATATTCTTCTAATTTTTTCTTTACAAAAATCCTGCATACTGGATGTGTTTTAATTCCAGGTGTCGCTAATAACTTGTTTAGTTTGATACTTTCTGAAGATAAAACAGACAAACACAGCAAGCACAAGGGTCTCTCGCCATCTTTTTACATTAATGAACCTGAACGATAAAAAATCTTCAACACACTTTCTAACTTATCTTTTCTTACCAGACTCTCCCCTGCTACAACTAGCAGAACTTCTTTTTAGAAATTTACTCATGTCAACATTAATTATGTTGTTATTCACATGCACTTTTGTGAACAAAGGAGGGAAAATCATGAAACCTACTAAACAGCATACACAAGCTTGCCAGATAAGTACACACTGCGCACGATCGGGCGTTGACCACTCAGGGAAGCAGGCTGCCTCAGCTTCGCTAACACTCAGCTTTTACACGAAAGCGAACGAGAGCTAACAGAAGAGAATGGCGAGGTTGGCGGATATTCTGCATTTGAACAAAGCGAGCACTGCAGTGCCACTCACCCAAATACGAGGCCGCTGAAACTGTGTCGATAGACATGCAGTCAGTGTTAGCTAACCAAAATATTCCGTTTCTATTTCGATTTTGAACTTAACTATACTTATCAAAATCTCGTAAAAGAGTAAATACAGTACAAGGTTATAGTCCTCACAAAACTTTCGACCCCTTCGGATTAACGCCACGACCCCCAGGTTAAAAATCACTGCCCTAATGTATCCCTATGCCAACAGCTGACATCTGTAATGAAAACATATTGTAATGTTTGAATGTGATAGTTAAACACAGTAATTTAGGTCAATATTATTTAAATATTTGTTTGAGGACGGGCTTAAAGCTTATTTATCGTTTTAATCCGCTTAAAAAATTACCACAGCCCTTTCACAAAAGGTCTAACGAACATAGTCTCAAAATGGCGATCAACAAATTTGAACCAAGTGATTGAACATGACGGAAACATGTTATATACAATGATGCACCCATGCCATGGATAAACATATTTTATTCAGTTAAATATTTCGAAATACGATAAAATAATCATAAAAGAATTTACTATATATAAAAAAATACAAGTATTTTCTCTTTTCCAAGTAAATACGGTGCTTCTATTAAAAGGTATTGATGTATACACTATATTACACATCATATATAGCATTCCAAAATGAATAATAAGTACTTTTAATTATATTGTTTCTGATTTGGTAGAAAGAAAAGTAATTAAATAGGGTGGAAGAACTTATGTTCACGTTATTTTTAATGTAAAATATAACATAGAATTAAAAAACTTAACTTTACAACAATACACTGATCTTTTACGAGTGTTGACAGCCCAAAAACTAAACATATGATTTTTGAACTGTCATCCAGGTAAAAACCTATAATGAGCAGACTCTAAATTCGTAAGACAATTTACAGACTCTGCCATAAAATATGAGTGAAGGATGACCCTGGACCCGGGACGATTCCTGGATAGCTCAGTGAATAGAGCATTGGCGTACTAAGCCAAAGGTTCCGTGTCCAGGTGTCATTTTTCAATTTTCAGAATTTTATATCCTTGTTAAAAAAAAAAACCATGTAAAGCCATCTATGAATAGGTAACATAATTTTTTTTTATTTTTACTTTGCTGATTTACCCATTTCTTTTTAAGACAAACATTTTTTTGTTGCTTTCTAACCAAGGTGAGGTCAGAGAGACAAACATTTCTTCTCTCTGACCACACCTTGGTTAGTTAACATCTTGCCGTCGTAATAACACATCGTGTTTTTCAAAATGACTCAAGTAAGTTTGGTTGTTTAGTAATTTTCTCTTTATGAATTCATATCTGTTTGACGGTAATTCACAAGACTTCTTTTATAACTCTGAGCTTTAAGTTATTTTCATACTTCTTTAATTTCTTTTGCAGTTCCACGAGTATGGTACCATAGTACCGAAACATGCCAGAATGAAGTAATCCAGCATTTTTTCAGTGCTGGATATAATAAATGAGTAATGGGACAGGGAAACAGATAGACTTAGATTATTCCACATCACTCAATTACTTCATTAATTTTGTTTTGCAGATGTTAACCTTAAAAATTTATTCTTTTATTTTACAACGGATTTGAACTTGAAACATTGCTTTGTACCATACACTATTGTATATCTTTAAGTTTTTGTACCAACATTTTGACGTGTCAACATATATTTTAGACTTGTCATCAACTCGTGTATGGTTTAGATTATGATTCATTATTATTATTATTATTATTATTATTATTATTATTATTATTATCACCGTGTCTCACTAACCGTTCGAGTTATACGCACTTACGCTAATGTGTAATGGTAGGGTGTATTGTGAGATGAAATGGAGGACCTACAGTTTAACGTGGAATCCAAACCACGGTGGAGGCCTGGCATTCCCCACATTCACAAGATATATGATGCATTATTAATTGTATATAAATGTTCATATCTGACAATATGTTTTTTCACCAGAATGACTTGTAATTTCACTTTATCTTCTACCAATTTAGCAACTGTTTAATCTATCAATTTAATTTTTTACATATATTTCTAGAGCGATCTATCTAAGTCTTAACTTTTAATTATAATCAACTATTTTTATAATGTTTTCTAAAATATTATTTAAACTAGCACAACATCCCACGAGCTACAAACCTTTCTAAACTAGAATACAATTCAACTTTAACGCCAGGAGTTGTACTATTTAGGAAGTATTTTTAGCCCAAACCAAATTATGACATCACCTCAAGCAGCACATAGATTCGAACCAATAGTATTTGGCTCTTATTTGGCATGTAAACTACGTGGGATACGAACGCGTTCTTCTAGCAAGTCTGGTTGAAAAGTTTTTAACTTTGCTTTATCCAACAAGACCCGCACGTCGATCTAATTTCATATTTTGTTCAAAACGGTTGCCTAGCGCTAAGCGAAAAGATTTTGTCTGCTTCATTGGGAACTGGCTACATTTCGTACCCTACCACAGCGCTGGTTGCAGCTTGTCCCGGCGTAATGTACCGCGGACGATTCAGAGTTTCTAAGGATACAATAATTGTAGTATTTTACTTTTTTGAAGAGAAAAATAAAGAAATATGTAGTTTGGGTGTGTACCTGCTTGTTTTAATAAATGAACGTATTCCTAACAAGCTCGATACATTCACTTTCATCTCTTATATTTGAGCCATCAAGCATTAAATACCAATTTAGTTTAATTATATTGATTGGTTAATGACTCATTCACAATCAGTCTAACTCGATTGTCTAATACTCACTCGTAAGACAGGCGTGTGTGAGTTCCAACACAAGGATTTGACCAGAAACAAGAGACGAATTCCATCACGTGTTTGTTTACCTATTTGTTATGCCATAGCTCAATCCCATCAAGAAAAATCATGTCAACTAAAGATTTTTTGTCAGTTGTTATCACGAGGTCATTAATGATGTATATAACAGCATTATTTTGTGAGAAAGACAAGAAATTATATCAGTAATAGATGTATATATCGCGTGGCCCTTCTTCTAAAAAAATTATATCATATGCTTGTAATGGTACATTAATAAGCAGTGTAATGTCAACGTTTTATACCAAGTCTGTGGGGTGTACTATTGTTATTAATTTGGATGAGTTCCACAAACACGCGTTGTGGGTTGTGGATTGTGGTATATACCTAAAACAATAGTTGTAGACAGACAATAGCACTGTATGGGTTGGACTGGTTGTATATAGGTAGTAGTGTGGGTGTGATTGATTGTATACAGACAATAGTATGGGTGTGATTGATTGTATATAGGCAGTAGTGTGGGTGTGATTGATTGTATACAGACAATAGTATGGGTCTGATTGATTGTATATAGGCAGTAGTGTGGGTGTGATTGATTATAAGGACAATAGTATGAGTGTGATTGATTGTATACAGATAATAGTATGGGTCTGATTGACTGTATACAGACAATAGTATGGGTCTGATTGATTAT
>CABEEJ010002337.1:34163-115121 GCA_901482245.1 Timema douglasi | reverse complement strand
CGGGACATCACTGGTAATCACATATCAACTCAGACAAGGAAAACATGTTTGTCCCAATTAATTCGAACAGTATAGTATATATATATATATAGGCCTACTGTTCCTATTTATAAAGTTTTCTTTCTATATAAGGGAGAAAGTACTAATTCAATAACCATTTCTGTGAATCAATTAATGCATCATGATCAAACTAGACCCTCTTACGGGCACCTATTTGGACCTCTTTTTTATTTTTTTTATTTATCTTCACCAGTACTACTATTTTTGGACAAAGTGTTTCCAAAGCTTGATAAATACATAATTTTGCTATAATGCTAAAAAGTTATACTATTCTTTAATTACTGACCATGTCACTACTTAGGTTTACTTACCCTTTGGCATTAAGAACTCCGAAAGTTCATTGCTACATAAGAGTACGTCACCTATTCCTACCTTGAAATATCCGGTCCACTTCATTACATCCTATCTCTTTCAGGTTCAATTATATTATCCCATCAGCATCCAGGTCTTCCCAATAGCCTCTCCCATTGGGTTTGCCAGTCAATTAAAAGGTTTTTATTATGTAAATGAATTGATCTTAACTCTTTATACACTTTTTACCAAATAAAATAAATACATACAAAAATTTTTATACTTGTAGATTTTGTTAGCTGAGATCAGTGTGAATATTCAAATTTTGAATGATGATGATAATAATAATAATAACAAAATAATTAAAAAACAAAGTTTTACATACATCATAACATTTAATTTCAAAAATATTTACATAATTGTTTAAAGCATGCCTTGAAGTATCCAGTCATTAATTACTTTTTGCTATACTTATTTGAGGGATTTCTCTGAGTGTTGGTGTTAGCAAATTAAACAATTTGGGGATGGTACATCTCAGTTTCCTGTTTACCATAATAATTAGAGTATTTGCCTATTGTATACACTTCTTTGTTAGAAATTGAGCGGGTGTTAAGGGAATGGGTTTTTATTTGCTTGTATTTATTGGAATGGTAATATCCTATAAAGAGGCTGTACTCATATAATTGGTTAAGAAGTAGAATTTTATGTTGAATGTATGTTTGCTTGTTAGCATTTTTGGTACCAAATCTAATTTTCAGGATTTTTTCTTGCAAAAGTGAAATTTTTATTGTGTAACATTCTGTCGTTCCTCACCAGATGGATATGCCAAAAGTTATTATTGATTGAACTAATGATTTATATATTACTAGACACTTCCCCCTTGCCCCCCGCATTATTATTTTCAACACACATATTGAAGAATCATCATAGACTCTACCATAAAATATGAGTGACTATCAACATTTTTATGAGGAATAAATTATATTTTTAAAATATATATATAGCCTATGTTACTCGCTGATAATGTAGCTTTATATTGGTGAAAGAATTTTTAAAATCGGTCCAGTAGTTTTTGAGTTTATCCATTACAAACAAAAAATCAAATCTTTCCTCTTTATAATATTAGTGTAAATTACTATTGTTTTTATATCCAAGTACATTCTAAGATGGTAAAAAACATATGTCAATCCTTTTAGTTTGTTCTCAAGTTTTTGTATGTGCCTGTCCCATTAATGTTGTTTGTCAATTATTAGTTCAAGGTATGTATGACTGTATATTGTGTCCAGTTTTTTGATACAGTCACAATATGTTTTGTGTCCAGTTATGCAAACAATTAAAGCCGAGATGCGTAATATTGACTCTTGTATGGTGCATTTTAGGAGAACAGATATGTATAACTTAAGTTTTCTTTGTATTTATTACTAGCCGATGATCATTCGTCAATATTTGTATCTCGTTGTAGTCTTGTTGCAGGTTGTATTCTGCTATTTGGAGGTTTTCGTGAATAGTCAGTACTGCGGTGTCGTCTGTGCATACTATAGGTAGATGTATCCATGCTTTACTTGTCTTGTGATAGTATTGACGTAAATTCGATATAGAATAGATCCTAATATTGAGCCTTGTTGTACTCCCCTATTTGTCACTTTGGTATCACTTTTTTGAGTGCTAATTTGTACATAGAAAACTCTGTTAGTGAGATAGTATCTAAACCATCCTAAGTATGGTCCACCATTTTCAATAATTTTTAATTATCTCAATAATATATCAATGTCAAGCGTGTCAAATTATTTTGAAGTAAAAAATAGAGCCAAAACATGCTTATTGTTGCTAAGGACTTTGCTAATTTTATTAGAAAAATGTTCTAGAAGGTTTTTAGCGCTTTTGTGTTTTTGAAATCCATATTGCCTTGGGTTCATTATATTGAATTTATTTAAATAGTCTGTCAATTTGTTAGCCATGTATCTTTCTAATATCTTCTCAAAAGTTAGTAGTATTGCTATTGGTCTTTAATTACTGTGTTCTAAATGGCTCCCACCTTTGTAAATGGGTCTAATAAGAGCATTTCATTTGGTTGGAAATGTGCCAGTTATTATTGAGGTATTTATTATGTCTACTAGTGCCAGAATTAAATTTGGTCCTATCTTTCATATTTCCATAATTGTAATGTTATCATAGCCTGACGATTTGTTTTGTTTCACTGAAGAGATTATTTTATTAATTTCTGTACAGGTAGTTTTTGGTATGAACAATGAAGTGTTGGGTATTGTGTCTTCCACTGGTGTAAGTAGTTTTATACCACATTAATGCAATATTTCAATTATTCCATTGTCAAAAGAAAATGCAAAATTGTTACACACAGTTTTCAAGTACATCTGTATTTTTAAATGTGTCCGTAAGCTCTTCATTTAAGTTATTTTTGCTGCTTTTACCTATAACTTTGTTTACTTCGCGCCACGTGTTTTTCATGTTACCTTTTAAGTCCCTAAATAATTTCCTATGTTATTCAATTTTGGATTTGTTTATAGCTCTTTTTACTGTTTTCCTTTCCTTTTTATATTCCTGCTCCTAAATTATATTGGTTGGATTTGACTTCCATTGACAATAGAGTTTATTTTTGATTTTAATTTTTCCTAAAGGGTAGGTATTAATCCAAATTGTGTTGGTTGTATTTTGTTCTGAGATTGGCCAATTTGTTGTATTATATACTTCCTTAAAAGTCAAAATTATTTTGTCATATTTTGTGTTCAAGTCTTGTAAGCCCGTAGTCAGGTTTCCCCAATCGACTGCTTTTAGTTTGCTTAATGAAGACTTTCAAATATTTTAAGTATTTTGTTTGCGGGAGACAGTGAGTATTTATTTGGTGTATTTTTATACATTATTTTCATCGCTGTAGAGTGATCTGACATTTTTATACTAATCATTCCAGGTATTACAGCATAGTGATCTTTTGATATACGGATAAATAGGTGGTCAATAACTGATCTAACTAAATTGTTTTTAGAAACTTCTTCCCGAGTCCACTTATTAATTACATTTTTTGGGCCCTTTTCTGACATCATAGTTTCATATCTAGTATGGACTGGGTTATATTTGTCTTTTATGTTAATGTTTGTGTCACCTGCTACAATGAGGTTTTTTTTTGTAGGCTAACGGTCTAAGTTCTCGTCAAGTTCATGTATAAACTC
Organism: Timema douglasi; assembly: GCA_901482245.1. Classification (NCBI taxonomy): domain Eukaryota; kingdom Metazoa; phylum Arthropoda; class Insecta; order Phasmatodea; family Timematidae; genus Timema; species Timema douglasi. The sequence continues at coordinate 111,585 of CABEEJ010002337.1, read as the reverse complement.
AAACTTATTACTAACTGGTGGTTTATATAAAGCTATTATATTGTATGTTTTATTTTGACTTGTGATCAATGACCCTTGAATGCGTTCAAAGCGTTTTGTGTTTTGTACGTTTAAATGGAAGCTGTGTGCATTCTTTATAAATAAAATTACTCCACCGCCTCGGGTTTTCTCCCTACAATAATTATGTGTTATATCCTTATATGTTATAAAGATTTACTTGAAAAAGATGAAGTGTGATGCGGTGGACCTGCTAGAGATAACTTAAGCTAGGGATGGGGTTTAATGAGGTGGAATGGGTATAACTACCTCAAGATAGAGATAGGGTGTAATGAGGTGGACTGTATAGAACTAATTCAAGATAGAGATAGAGTGTAATGAGGTAGATTGGATAGAATTAACTCAAGATAGGGATAGGAGGCATAATTTTGTAAATGCGACAATGAACTTTTGAGTTCCTAATTATATAGAATAAATAAGTAAGTAAATAGTTGTTTCAGATTTAATCAGTGCTAAGAAAAATAGCTTTAAAATTTGTACTATCAAATCACATGATTATAATATATTTTTAAAGTATGAGTAAGCTTATTGTATTGATATTGGTTTTGATCCCTCTAAAGTATATAAAAAGTCATGGCTGAAGGTAATTTTTCTTTAAAGTAACATAACTATGTAGAGTATCCTCTTATGATTCATCCATGAAGAAACATGCGCTTTTCAGAAATAATTTGAAAAGGATTACACCATTAAAATATATTTTTTGTATAATTTTTTCTGTCAAAAGAACAACTCCCCAGTATTTGGCAAAGGACGCCAATTCCCTTAACCAATAAGAAGCTAGCCTTCACAACACCTGTCGCCAGGACTCTTTCTATTAGTTAGTTTTTACACTGATGACGAGGGGACAAAGAGGCAAGGGGTATGTCATATATAAGCCGCTTGTGCGATGGTTAAGGGCACAAGCAACGCAGTCTGACAAGCAAACAAACACCCAAACACTAACTCCCACACACTCACAGTCGTAGTCTAACACAAAATACAATAATGTATGTTAAAATCACAAGTGTGCATTGATATCAAGCATATAATTGGAGTATGTATCAGTAATTAACAGATGTCATTTGAATAAACCGTGTGTGAATAAACAGCCATCAATAGTTCTCTTTCCTTCATTAAATAAATATATCGATTTAATTATTTCTCGACCACGGAGCTATTAACAGCCCGCTAAACGGTATCAATTCTGTATAGGGATGATAGGCGCTCGAGCACGGAGCTATAGACCGAAATATCACAGCATTATTATATCAGGAAAAAATCCGAGTGTTTCACTATGTGTAAACATAAGTGAGTTTACCAACATTTATTGCTGTTAAATCTTCAAATTATGTTTATAGATGTTGAAAAAAAATATTACAAACTCGAAAATCTCACTTATCCAATTGTAGCAAGATCTTCAAAGCTAATAGACCAGGCATATTACCAACCCCTTAGCTCAGTCGGCAGCATGTCTGTCTACTTAGCGAAGGGTCTCGGGTTTGAGACCTGGCATGGCCAAAAAATTGATCTTCGATGAAATGGAGGTTTCCCCTTACAAAATGATTAATTAACGGCCAGGGTCTGGATGTTGTGTCTGTTATAAATTTAAGATAGTTTATAAGTTTTGTGCTGATATAATCATTTGGCTTAGAAAGAGCACTTCCAATACTTCAAATAAATTAAAATAAAATAAAAAATACTTCACATATCAAAATGGACTAGATGTACCCAACAAAACATATATCCATTAAAAGTGTTTATAGAACTAACTCTTATTTTCTATACAAATTTATTGCATGCATATGGCTGGTTAGGGTTAAGTATGATTGATACATTGCTAGCTGGCCCATCAGGTCGTTTTTCCAACATGAATGAGGCAAAACATACTTTCTATACATAATAGTATTATTTATTTTTATCTATGCTAATAGTAAGAATTTGCAATGACGGGCAATACTTCATTCTACCTTTCATACGTTTTGTGTTACCTTTTATCTTTTTTGTGCTTCACATTTTTTATCCATCCCTCAGACACACATTTGTTAGGAGGATGAGTGGAGTGTAATGAGTCATATTGATAGGATATATATTGTCTTTCAGGGCCAAAAAGACCTTACCATCTTTACAAATAGCCTTTAAATCTAGAAATCATTTCAAGTTTTGCTTTAAGGTTATGACACTTAATTTTTTGTTTTACTCTCTTGTATACATTATTATTTATTTTTTTTCAGATTGTGAGGGATGCGGAGACGCTGTCTTCTCGCATGAACCATCGTGGTGCATGCGCATGTGACAATGACACGGGGGATGGAGCAGGCGTACTCACAGCTATTCCTCACACATTCTATGCACATGAACTTAAGTATGTTAATGATGTCTCGGTTTTTAAGTCCATTTTAATGTGTATATGTATGTGTTAGCTTCTAGGGATTGCAAATAAATTAAATAATGATGATGAGGCTTTAAGGAAATGCATCAGCAGTTGTCTGGAGGACATATTTGAAAGTATATTTGGCCAGAGTACGAACCTCAATCTTTTAGGTAACAAACATCTAGAAGGGTTAACAACTAGGGTAAATCTTTACAGTCTCAACTTTGTTGCCCCTTTGTTATACACTCAAAAAGATCACACTTTTAGGATATATCTATGTAAATGTGTATTAAATGTGTTTGAACTAGCATGAAACAAAGCAAATATGTACAATAGGTATTTTTCTACTTTAGAAGCCTATGCAACATTAGAAAATGCAATTTCATTTAAAATGTAATAAATTATTATTTCTCTCATTATGTAATCCATCTTAATTGCCTTGAAAATACACTTTGTTTACCCTGAAAGGTAACAGTCTTTCTTGATGGATTATACTATGACCCTATCTTATAAGCTATGCCATAGTGGAAACGAGCTAGCTACCTTTTAGGGTAAATGGCCGTAGCCAGCCAATAATTTCAGAGGGAGTTTGGTGGACACATCCGCCAATTGCTGGAAGCTAGAAAAAATTCTAAATGATAAACAGTTCTAAAAGCTCTCTAAAGTGTTTTTTTTTGCAACATAACCCTTAACTGCCATTGGCTAGGAAAAATATATATATTTAAACAACTCTAGAAGCTCTCTAAAGTGTTTTTTATAGTATCATAGCCCCCTAACTGCTGAAGGCAAGGGGAAATTATAGATATTAAACACCTCTAGAAGATATCTTAAGTGTTTTTTATGTCAAGATAACCCCAAAACCGCTGAAGGCTAAGAAAAATTCATTCTAAATATTAAACACCTCTAGAAGCTATCTGAAGTGGTTTTTTTATGGCGGGGTCCGGGGTTCAATCCTCGGTCCTGGCACAGATTTATCTGATTGCCAAACCCTTCCTTCACCTCTGACAAGAAGTGTGTTAATCACAACTTGTGAATGTGTGGAATGCCAGGCCTCCCCCGTGGTTCGGATTCCACATTAAGCTGTAGGTCCTCCATTTCATCTCACAATCACCTACCATTTCACATTGGTGTGTGTATAACTTTAACGGGTAGTAAGACGCGTTGCTGCTGCTAATAATAATAATAATAAAAATATATATAAAAAAAATTAAAAAATATATAAAAAAATATTTTTTTAAAAAAACTAAAAGATATAAAAAATTAAAAAATTAAAAATAATAAAAATTAATAATACATTTTTTATGGCAACATAACCCTCTAATTACCGAAGGCTTGAAAAAATTCATTCTAAATATTAAACGACTCTAGAAGAAGCTTCCGAAGTGATTTTTTATGATATTATGATAACACAGCCCCCTTATTTGTACTTGTACTTGTACCATAATTTTGATATTGTTGTAACCATAAATAAAGCCATATATTTTTTGTTCATAAGATTTCGCGGAAGGAGGGGGGGTTTGAACCCTCTCACCCCCGACTACGGCTTGGCCTTAAAACACAAATGTTAGAATAAAACCTTACAGAAAAATAGTATTGAAATCTTAGTGTGAACCTTGTATAGTTTTTTAAGCCAGAAATCATTTGGGCATATTTCAACTGATCATTTAGGTCACAGATTTCATGATGGAATGCCAGGCCTCCACCGTGGTTCGGATTCCACGTTAAACTGTAGGTCCTCCATTTCATCTCACACTCACCCTACCATTACACATTAGCATAAGTGTGTATAGCCCGAACAGGTAATAAGAGGTGGTGCTAATTAGAAACTCATCATTAGTTGTCACTAATTAAATCAATTTAATAAGAGTTTATAATAATATTTAATAAAATAAGAACATATACAATATTTTACTGTTGAAACTGCTGTCGAATACGACAACTGTAGTACATATGACTTTACATATGAGCAACTGTAAGTAGATCTAATCACATGAATAACTTATTCTAGTGAGCAGACTATTCTTAAATGTGCTAGCAATTTATTTTTGCATATATGTACCATTTATGATACTGTGTGCAATTGTTTCAGGAAAACCCATAATGTGGATTTACCGCCATATGGAAAGTATGCAACTGGGATAATCTATTTGGACAAAGCTCATCACGATGAGTCAGAACGTCAGTTCACAGAGCTTGCCAAGGAATGCAACCTGGATGTAAGTTAAACTACTACTCTTATTGTTACCCTACAGTAACACTAGAAGTAATAGCTTAATGCAAGTGAGAATACTAAATATTGATTACTACACACACACAACTCATAATTCAAGTGAGTTTGAGCCTCGATGATTACACACTAATTGTTTGATATTTCTCGTAATGCTTTGCAAATATACTCACTGCTGCCCTGGTGATATTGATATACATAACCATTCAGCTTCACAAGGAGAAACAAGCTTAGAAATGACGTTATCTCGGAAAGAGTGGGAGTACAGGGAGCACATTAGATAGTAGAGGAAGCAAGAATGATACTGAGCATGTAATAAGGATAGATGAGGAGAGGATGTGAAATAAAATTATGGAAATGAAGTATGCAGGAAAAAGACTGCAATGGAGTCCAAGAAAGAGATGGGAGTAGGAGATAACAGAAAGTGTGCAAGTGAGAGGGGAAGATTGGAAGCCATTAAAGGAGGAAGAATGGTGGAAGGATAGAGGAAAGGCATTTTACTAAACTGGCCCTGCCAAAGTCTAAACACATTTGAAGATGATGAGATGTGGAAAAAAAGTTTCCTCCTATTATTTATTAAGCTGTATTATTCTTTTCTTTACAATGCTCATTGACCTTAAAATATCAGTTCAGGGACTTTAGCGCGATAAAAAAATCACCTTTTAATACCTATGTGATATGAATACGGTAAAACATGCTACTTAACTAGAAAAAGGTTTTAATGTTTGGAGAGCCCCCAAGAAGTGGGATCCTGGGTCAATTGTCCTATTTTCCCCGCCCCCCTCCTGGGTGTCCCTGAGCATGGGGGCACCAACTATTGTCCCAGCACCATCGTTGTTTTCCTTTAATGCTGAAGATTGACTAATATGGTCACAATGTTTTTGTCGGGGTCAAACTTAAACTAGCACTCAGAATAAAGACAAGTAGATGTATTGATGTTGTACTTATGATACCAGTTGTAAGCCTTAATAGGATTTCTTCACCTTTAACAAAATGTTACATAGACTTTTGTTACAGTTTTTTCCAAATTTGAGAACCATTTTGAAAGAAAATAACTTGATTTATGAACACATGAAATTTCTTAGGTTTGTTCAGTTCAATTTAAACACAAATATTAAGAGATGTTAATTACTGCTGCACTATTTTTAGGTCAATTCTGTGAAGGGGAATGTATATGGAGGGACGTTTGAGGAAGACATAAAACCCAATTTAATAAAAGGGGTTTTAATTGTCTTTGTCAGAGTTACTACAAATGGACCCAAACATAACACTAGAATGTATCATCTCACACATTCATCAAACTAAAGAAGTAAGAGGCTATCAGTCACTAGTTCAGATGGTCAATAAAGATTACCTCACCCTTATTACACCCTCTACAAGTGCAGACTTTGACCAAGTGTACTATCAATGTCAACACGGTCTAATGCAAAAAAAGAGGTTCACCAGGGAACAAACTATTTAATTATATTGGGTTAGCAAATATACCTAAGAGATGTAATTATATTTGACTGTTTCATTGATATATCCAAGTAGCCAGCAAATTTACCGAGCCTTATCAGACTGCTTAAAACCTTAAGTGAAGACTGACAGGACAATCATTGGTTAGCTCCATGGTGGAGAAATATATTCTATTAATGGCTATAGCCTTACCAAAGATGATACCATCTATTGACAATTGTATTTGTTTGACTTTAGTTTAGTCATTTTATAAGAATAAAGTGTTTTACATCAAATAAAACAATAAAAAGCATCAAATGACTTATTTAGTAGATTATTTTGTATGTGCATCTTGCCCGCGACCATTTAATTAGCTCTTTTCCAAATACCTGGAAGTGCACTTAGTAGTTTTGGCTATAAAGAACTTATGTTTATTTTAAAACTACAGTTGAGTTTCAATTGTTCGGGGACACATCCATCTACACAGCAACGATATGAGTTTTAATGATGACTTAGAAGGAAATGATGTGGAAAACTTTACAAAATCTTTTTAAGACAACTTACTGTATTTTAAGATTCTGTTTAGCTGGAAATTCAAGAAAAAAATATTGAATGAAATAGCTATTAAAAAGTTACTACATTGAGATTATACTGTGTATATATATATATTTTTACATTAGACAATTCACAAATTCAGGGATATCATTCTCATGGATCCAAGTTTTATTTTAGTTTGAATTAAAATGTATAAATTAGTGATTTCTTAATGTTTATTTTTCCCACTAAACTGATCTCCCTCATTGCTTGGGCTAGGTTTGTATTCATGCACAGCACATAACTAATAGTGTATAGCACAATGCACATTAAGTTGAAACAATGACAGCATTCTTATTGGAAACATAGTGGCTACTGTAAAGTGCACAATTTATGAAGTTGTTCTAAATTTAACTTTATTCTCATTATTCATAAGATCGAGAATAGACAATCCTTGGACTAGACTTATCCACCCATGAGAATGTGAGTAAAGGCACTAGCCAATAAGCACCTATGCATTTTTAACATATTATTGGTTTTAATACTATCAGGTTTGTTTTACATTAACCGCCACTCTTGCTATTACTCTATTTTATGGTAATTGCAGGTCCTCTGTTGGCGAACTGTACCAACAGTGATTGGTAGCATTGGTGAGGTTGCCCGCAACAGCGAGCCCTTAATGAGACAGGTGTTTCTCACGGGCAATCTGGACCACCAGCTGCTCAACAAACAGGTAAGAATATCACTCTAATCATTTTTACTTTATCTCGACAGCTCAAAGAGAGAGTATTGTGATTAGAGATGGGAAAAACAGTGATTTTACGATAACAGTGAATACAGTGACTGTGATTTTAAAATATCGGTGGCTTATACCAGTGATTTTTCACTGTTAGTATTTAGCTGCTGTCCGAGTAGGCGCGTACTATGGAGTATGGAGTATTTCTGAGTACTGGGTATTTACTCGAATAATCCCATGACATTCGGTTGTCGGTTGGAACTTGAAAGGAGAACTAATTATTTGGAAGTTTGGCGGCTTGCAATGGAATTCGATACTTAAAGACTTAACATAAGCTCTTTCTGTCGGCACTCGGCAGTCGGCACTGACATTGACATTATTGACATACAGCTACCTAATCTCCGGGTTTCGTGTTGCCTGACTAATGTACAGTCAATACAAAAGTATGCGTTTTAAGAAGTTTAATACAATTGAAAAATAGAGAAATAAAATATGTTATTTAGTATTTTATAGTGAAATGTTATGTAATTTGGGCAAAATTAGTGGTCCAACAAACATTATGTTAAACTTGAATACCAATATTAACTTATTTTATGTACTATGAGAAACTCTTGTAATTGTGTAATTTATTTAGTGATCTATTTCACTACAATTAAAATTTATGTGAGATTAAAAATGAACATAACATAATGGTGATTTGTTTAGAAAACGTTTGGAAAGCAGGTCATATATTATATTATTGTAGTGTTATTTTATTTTAAATACCGTACATATAATAGTAGATGAGCTATACATCTATTAGAAGCAAATAAACCTATAAGATGCTAGAAAATATTTAATCAATTATTATATAAACACACTTTAGATTAGACTATAGGATGATGAGGATCATCAACGCATTGTAAATAATATAATAAGGTTTATTTCTATTTTTTCTATTTTGTTACTTATTTTAATTCATTATTTACGATTTTGGGGATAGGATCACCGAAAAAAAGAAATGATTTTTTTTCGTAGCCTACTTTTAAAAAGAATCCGAAATGTGATTTGCTTAGTAAGCTAAGCTTGCTTTTGAATTTTGCTCTTAACAACAAATGTTTTGTATTGAAAATGCATGTGAAGGAAACATTTAAACTATTAAAGTCATTTTTATGTAGCAATCTTATACTGTTTTTGATAAATGAGCTCTAAGAGATCAAGTGTTTTATATAGAAATAACATGTAAAACATGCCAGTCAATAAGGTCGATTCTCAATTAGTTGGTAGAAAATAAAAAATAAAAGAATAACAAAGGCCGTGAAGTGAGTATTTATTCGAGTGTCTAAAAAAAGAAGCAATACTAGCTCCGTAGTTCGAGTATTTCGAGTATTTCGAGTATTGTGAGTATTGTGAGTATTTCGAGTATTTCGAGTATTTCGAGTATTTCGAGTATTTCGAGTATGCGAGTATCTCCGATCACTGATATCTCAATCACCGATACTTTTGGGATCGAGTAACTGGGAGTATCAGTGATCAAATGGTATCGGTGAAACAATCACAGTCAGTGATATATCGCCCATCTCTAATTGTGATCCCCAAAAAAAACTGAACTCGATATTTTGTTAAATATCTATGTTTCATGACCCCAGAATCCAAAAAAAGTGGTTTTTGCAATGTCGTTCGTCTGTTTGTCTCTACCTTGGGCTAGAGCTAAAATTATTTTACCAATTGGGCTAAAACTTGGTATCTGATGATTTCATAAGGTTAAGGGTTGTTTTGGAATTAGATATCTAACCTTAAAATTAAGGGTAGTTTACTAAAGGGCAAAAAGAGAGAATTAATTTGTTCAAAATTTGGTTTAACGGTTTTGATTAAATTTTATATCTAACCACTGTTTATTATTCTTATCAAGATGACAATCTTAACTTTCTCATGAAAATTACCTTAAGGGTACCTTACATAAGGTAAATTTTCCACTTTCATCATTTCTCCTCGATTACTTGAGATACTATCTTATCATTGCAAAGGTGCAGTACTAATAAAGATAAAAATCTTTTATTTGAAATAGATTTTTATAAAACCAATAATTTCTAAGCTTAAAAGCAAAAACAAATATATATATATATACACACACACACACACACATACTCTTTAATTCAGATCTTCGAAAATAAATTTGATTCTTATGCTCTTTGGCGTACAAAGATATTTCTCTTTCTTCAATTTTTCTGTATTAGTGTTCCTAGTTTCTAATGCCATAGAGTAAGTAAGTAACAGTGTATATTATTTCATTTATATTCTTTGGTGAAATGTTTCTACATTAATGTATAGCCCCATTATTTCGTTTCATAAGTCTTATGAATTTTTAGTAAATATTTATTTTAAAATAAAAGCGGGAGAAAGTTTGTGTGATGCACCTCACCATTTATTTTTTATACAAGGTGTCAAGTAGCCAAAAAATATGAAATAAGAGACTATTAAGTTACTTGACTAGATACCTAGACAAGACTTGAATTGTTAAAAAAATGTTTCGAGAAGGTGATCAATAACACACTAATACATCAAATTAATTTGTTTGCTTATTACAATTTAAATTGGAATATAACTTATATAATCATATTTATTTCTGTTAGTATATAATTGGCTATCACTTTTCTGTTTATTATTTTTTAGATCACAAAAGTTATCTTCTTCGCACAATTCTACAATTCACACCATAAAATCTTATCTTCAATGCATCTAACATGCATCATATTAGGTCAAATACCTTTTAATTGATGCTCACATTAGTGGCTTATATATTATTTTGTTTTATATAGCTTATTTTAAATATTTTTGGGTTCATAATATAGGTAATATAGTTATAATATGGATAGGGTGTAATGAGAGAGTATGGTTAGAACTAGTTCAAGATAGGGATAGGTGGCATACTTTTGTGAGTGCGGTAATGAACTTTTGAGCTCATAATGCCATAGAGTATGTAAGTAAGTTCTTAAACAGCAGATACTTTAACAATTTCACCTAGTATTGATTTTTTGAGTTGAGCTACATACTCATTAATGTTTCTTACCAGCCTATTATTGTTGGGTAAGGTATTAATTTTTTTTAGCACCATGTCTTACTACTCGTTTGGGTTATACGTTTACATGCTAATGGTTTTAGGAATTAGGGAGGATATATCTATATGAAGTGTATTCACATTCATGTGGAGGGAGAGTGGAAAACCATTTTGGAAGGACCACCATCAATACACTCGACTGATTTTCGAACCTCAATCTCCCCATCATCGGCAGTCTAGTCTACTGCGAGATTAGCGTGTTAGACCAACTGGCCACTGAAGCGTGTAAAGGATTAATTGATGTCATAAATGTTTTGTGTAATACAAAAAGTGTTGGAGTGATATGGACTTTTACACTAGTAAACTCTTCACTAGCTAATTAAGTACGACCTTTACATCTACCATATAATAAAAGTATGAATTAAGCTATTTTTCCTGATTTACCTATTTTTAAAAAATTAATGAATCTATCTACAAAATCATAAATACTCTTAATCGTCCACACAGTTACATTATTTGTGTCATCAAGTTTTCTACAAATAGGAGTGAAGAAAAATTATGTAGGCCTATGAATGGTGCACAAGAACAGACTACCTGCTCGGTAGTCGAGTGTTCTAAGACATTACTCTCACAATAGACTGGATTATTAGTAAGATCTAAATTGGGGCTCAAATCTCAGCTGGGCCTACTAAGGGTTGTTTTTCCTGAATAGTTTTCCACTATTCATGCCAATGTGGGTACACTACCTCTCAATTCAACACTCCCCATCCCTAACACATTAGTTTAATTAGTGCATGTGTGTGTAACCCAAATAGATAGATAGTAAGACGTTGAGACGAGCAAAAACATAGTAAACTCTTGGATTGATCAAGTTAATAAAAAAACTGCATGGTTATTCAAAAAAACATTTATAAAGAAATATAACAATCAATTTAATCTGCCATCACAAATTAACCCTCCCTTAAAAACAGGCTTATTTAAAAAATAATAGTTAATGATGTTTGCCATACCACAAGGTCAACAACAACCCTTCAGAATACTGTAATTTGTTCGGAAGCCTAGTTTATGTTGGGATCACGATCAACTTAACGTTCACTTAACGTTGCTTAAATAAAAGGTTCTCCTCGTGTTTTTAAATGGAAGCCATCATGATGTGGTTAACTTAACGTTCACTTATAGTAAGAGTTGTCCTGGGAAATCTTTCACGTTACATGAACTATAAGTGAAGGGTATCACGTGATCTACCCAGCCATTCACGTTAACACTGCTATTTAGTAATTAATTTGTTTCCCAAGTATTGTTACGTCATTTGTTTATAGTGTACACAAGCTATATTTTACTTTTAAATCATGATTGACAATGAGTATAACGAAACACTAAAATAAGAAACATAGAAAATACAAAAAAACTTAAATTTGATACAATTAGTTTGAATGAGAAATATTGTGTTGCAATGTAATTAAATATATCAAAAGTAAATAATACATATAGTCACAGATATCACTGTTAACAGATAGTACAGATTACAGATCAACATCTATGCTCTTGAATGCTGATGTTTGGCTCAAGCTGTTATGTTAAAGTACATTAATCGTGATAGCGCACTGGTTTCTTTATGATAAGTGAACTATAAGTGAACTATAAGTGAACGTTACATTAATTTAAAGTTAAGTTGATTATGATCCTGGCATTACACATAGCCATAAAATAAAAATAAAAAAACAGTTCTAGAGGGACGCCCAGACAATGTACAAACTAAAAGGAGAAAAATAATCAGGTAAATAATTTGACTATTTAGAAACAGCACTCTCCTTAGAAAACAAGAAAAAGGTAGTAGAACACCAATATAACTCGATTTATTTGATCCTTTACAAACTCAAATACTTCCTAAAATAATATATTCTATAAAGTAAAAAAAGCAATTCAAACTATAAAACACACACTTAAAACCAATATACCTACTACTAAAACAACTTTATCATATATAACATTGCAGTGATTTTAAATATATTTAATTACATTAATGGAATGCCAGGCCTCCACCATGGTTCGGATTCCACGTTAAACTGTAGGTCCTCCATTTCATCTTCACAATCACCCTACCATTACACATTAGCGTAAGTGCGTATAACCCGAACGGGTAGTAAGATGCGGTGCTAACAATAATAATAATAATACATTAATGGATTCTAAATCCATTACACTTATTTATTCCAAAATAATTTTAGTCTTTACACAAAATATAATTTACCAAGTTTTCCCTCTATTTTAATATAAAAAGATCAAATAGAAACTAGAAGAAATATAAAAATGTAAGTAATTGTCCTGTGATTAAAGGATCCTATACTGCTCTAGCTCCAATTTAGGTTAAAATAATGATATTTTGTAATTATTAACTAAAATTAAAATTTAATAATAATATAACAAAACCTTTTAAATCTTATTTTTAATAATAATTAAGTAATCAATCTCACGACTGGTTTGCTGCAGCTCTCCACTATTCTGGGTAAATGTTTTTACATCCTTGTACCTTCTTCTTCCAAGTCGTTCTTTATCTGATTCATGTACTCCAATACTGGTCTCCCTCTTGAATTCCTCCCTCACGGTGACCTGGTGGTCTAGGGGTAAGTTGTGAGACTTCTGTACTGGCGGCCGGGGTTCAATCCTTGGTCCCGGCACAGATTTATCTGATTACCAAACCCTTCCTTCACCTCTGACAAGACATCTTGTTAATGTGGGGAATGCCAGGCCTCCACTCTGGTTCGGAATCCACGTTAAACTGTAGGTCCTTCATTTCATCTCACAATCACCCTACCATTACACATTAGCGTAAGTGCGTATAACCCGAACGGGTAGTAAGACGCGGTGCTAATAATAATAATAATAATAATAATAATAATAATAATAATAATAATAATAATAATAATAATAATAATAATAATAATAATAATAATAATAATAATCATCATCATCATCATCATCATCCTCCCTCACATCTCCTAATTATCTTTGTCAAACTATCATATTTCAGTATTTGGTCTTCCATGTTAACTCTTCTTTGCTGTATACCTTTCAAAAGTTTCCTTTCTTCCTTTTCTTTTCACTGTTTAATCATTCTATATATTGTTTTACCATATAACTGTAAAAAATATTATTATTAGGTGTTCTGTCTTATGATGGGTCCATTCCTTTTGTCAGTGAACTTAGACCTCCAATTCGCCCTGTCCTCTACCTCCTCCTTCAGATCCTAGAATTTTCTTCTTTCCTTCAAATCATCTAATATTTAAATTCTTCTCCTTCCTAAGCTACTCTTTCATTAATTTTCCTTTCTATGACATCATGCAGAAGACAGTTCCTTCTAATGAAGTGTTTGATCCAGTTTCCTTTGCGCCGAAAAATCACATCCAAAATGGTTCTCTTCTCACCCACTCTTCTTAGGACTTCTTCATTTGTCTGTCCACCTAGTCTTATCAAGCTCTCTAAGTATTTATTTTCCATCTTCCTAAGAGTCCAAGTTTCTCCTCCATACATTGTGATGCTCCAAATGTAACATTTCATCAATTTATTCCTTAGTTCCAAACTCAACTTGCAGCAGTAACCTCTTCTTGTTGAAGCTTCCTTGGCTATGGCAATCTTTGACCTAATTTCTTTTGTAAACATACTTGAAATATATATTACCAATGCATACAAGCCTTCTATTTTATTGGGCATGAATTGCATATTAAAATTAAAAAATATTACTCAGGTTGAATATAGATAGGAGTTACTAAAAGATTGTTGGTTTAAAGTTATTTGGATCTCCTAAAATATAAGGTCCTTCAAAATCTAGGAATTCACTCACTCAGAAGCAAGCATCACATGGGATAAGCACCTCTTTGGCAAACTTTCACTTGATGTAAAGATATAAAAAATAAAAACTGGTTCAGTGATGGGAGGTAGATTCAATCATAAGACTTGTGTGCAGCAGGAGCAAGCTTTAATATAACACCTTTTTAGACAACTAGATAAAGACTTGAAAAAAAAATCTCTACCAACTTTTCTCACATCATAAGGAGTCTACGTTTCTTATTGCTGGAGAATAAAAATACCTGATTTGTACACTTGAAAATGCTAGCTAATTGCTTTAAATGACTAAATATAATGTCATTATTACTAGAGAGGCAGACAATTGTGTTTAGAAAAACAATGAACCAGGCAGAGAAGTAAGTTCGATAGTTGGTGCATGCGTGAGCAATTTCAACAGCATTCACCTTTCAAATCATCACGGTCATGTGGCCACCCACGAATTTGGATACATTTGAAAAATTGTTCTTTTGTAGTATCTTATTTTCAGTAGACCAGGACTGCCTTAAGAAGCATCTTTTGAGGCTTCAATTTAATGAATTTTCCTGGGGGAGGGGCTACGGATCCCCCTTCCCCTGCCGTACTCGCAGGTATTCCATAACCCCCCAAAGCCTCTGGTTTGCGCCCCCGCTCTCCCCGGATAAAATTCCTGTGAGTGCCTTCTAAGTAAATTTATACCTAATTACAAAGTATTTTCTTTGAAACAAGCCCAGGAAACTCATTAGTTCATATTATAGTTATGTGTTATGAACTTTAGATTCTCATTCATGTTTTCTCTATATTTTTATACCTATGCTCCAAATATATTTTACTAACGAGAAATGCAAAAGTTTTTGCTGAGCTAAGTATATGTAGTGACTTTTGTAGCTTGACATGTAAAATATATAGGTAGCCATTTCTATTTGAAGAAGTGCTTTAAATGAAGTAAGCATCTTCCTTCTCAAGTTAAGTAAATAGTTTTCTAAAAAAAAACCACCATTACATCTTGAAAGAAGGGTTTTAATATATTATTTGTTTATGTTTGAAACCCATCTCACAACAGTGAATTTTATCTTAAGACTGTTAACTTTATAATCAATTTGATTTTATCTCACAATTACTCACCCTATCTTAAAAGAGTCAACCAACAATGTAGATGGTTGTGCCAGCCTTTGATCAACTCAATGATGTGTAGGAATTTGTCGAATATTTACACCTGTATATATCTCTCTTTTTTCTCCAATTCTATCTTTTTCCTTACTTTTATTTCATTCTGTATTTTTATTATAACCTTTGCTAATGAGCCTGCTTGTATGGAATCATAAGAATAATTATCATTCACTCTAACTTATAAAATAGGAGCATATGCGGCGTTAATTAAATACTTGAGTGTACTGAGAGTTAGAAATATCACTGATTTTTTTTAACTTAATACATGCTTGGATCCAAAATGGTGTGCTGGAAGAGAATTAAAAATCAAAAAAAGAAAGAATTGTTAATGTTGCATCTAATGTGCTACCAATATGCTAAAAGTATATATTTATATAAAAAAGAGATAACATATTAGGAAATAGGAAAAAAGAAAATTATGTACAAAACCTTTTTTATAATATTTATTTTGTGCTCTTTATGTAAAATTATAGTTAGAAATGGAGGGAACAAGGGAGGGAGAGTGGGAATTAAAGATCTAACTAAGAATCAATTCTTAAGCATCCATTTACATCACCAACTCCTTCAACAGTTATGATGCTTCACAATGTACTTGAAAGCCAGCCACTTTTGCTGTGGGTGGCCCACGTAATTGCGCAGTTTTTACTAAGCCATTTCCACGAATTCGACAGCTTATTTTCTTCTCTGTCCTTTCATGCTATTCTTGTTTCTGAATCCTGGCTAAAACCATCCCTTCCTTCTAGCTTAGTATACCTGAGTGGTTATCAACTAGTTAGAAATGACAGAACCATGAAGGGCGGGGAGGTGTGTGTGTATGTACATCAGAGATGACATTAAATATAAAGTACTATCTGCATCCCAGAGTCCGTACTCAGCGCAAACTGAATATATTATTGTTGAAATAAACAATTCACAACAAAGGCTTATGTTATCTGTAGTGTACCGGCCACCTCGAGTTGGTCAATTTACTGCCTTTGAGACTGCCTTGACTGAGCACATGCATAAATACGAAGATATAATTGTAATAGGTAACTTTAACGTGGACTTACTTAGTAGCAACAATGAAACCTCGCAATTACTGACTTTATTTTCTTCATACAATATGACGCCATGTCACTTAGACGCAACACATCATACCGTAACCCCGCATACGTGGATTGATCATATATATTCTTCAAACTCTAATAAAGTGATCTCCTCTGGACAAGTTGCGGTCCCCGGAATCTCGCATCATGATCTTGTTTACCTATCCTACTCAATGCGTATGGCTAAAATCACGCCTAAGGTAATCACATATCGTGACATTAAATCCATTGATCCAGACAAACTGAATGCTGATGTACAATCCATGCCCTGGTACCTGGTCAACACTAAATTAAACGTTGATGACAGGTTACATCTTTTTAATGATATGCTCCATGAATTGTACGATAAACATGCACAAGTAAAAAAGCAGCGTGTTAGTAGACCACCAGCGCCTTGGATGACTAAAGACATTAGGTTATTGATGAGGAAACATGACCAAGCATATATGAAATTTAAACGAGAATCGAAAAATCAAGCCACTTACAGGCAACATACATTTTGAGGAATATAAACGTCTGCGTAATAAATGTACCCAGGCCATTAGGAAAGCTATAATGGACTTTTCCCTTGCACTCTCAAATACTAGCCCAGCACCCAAAAAACTATGGAGGGAACTTTTTAGGATGGGAGTGGGGCATACACTAACCAAAAGCTACTCATATGCACATCAGTCCCAATAAACTAAATGAAGAGTTTCTTCACATTCCTAATTTAACTAACAAGATAGCTAGAATACAAACCATAAACAACATTTATGCCTCCAATGCAAGTAATAATAATAATAGTGACTATAATGATGACAGTACTTTTTACTTTGCCCATTTGAATCATCATGAGGTATACAAATCAATAATGAGAATAAAATCAAAAGCACAGGGTATAGACAAAATTTCATTATTGTTAATACAAACAATTTTAAGAAATGTTATATCAACAATAACCGACTTATTTAACTTCTCACTCATGACTGGACAGTATCCCGCACTTTGGAAACTCGCACTTATTATGCCTGTACCTAAAAAAGGACTAGCAAAAGATTTACATTACTTTAGACCTATGAGTATACTTCTGTCCCTTTCTAAGGCACTTGAATTCCTAGTGCATCAACAAATTTACCGACACATTAACAAACACAATTTGTTAACTGCTTATCAATCAGGATTCAGATTACATCATAGTACATTTACCGCATTTATAAATGTCACAGACGACATCAGACTAGCCATGGATAAGTGCAAGCTAACACTTCTTTATACTATTAGATTTTTCAAAAGCTTTTAATACTGTTGATTTTAATATTCTATTAGCAAAATTGCAAGTATTATTTAATTTCTCTCCCGGCAGTATACAGTGGATGAGATCATATTTGCATGGTCGCCAGCAAAGTGTTATGATAGGCAACACGTTCTCAACATGGCGCCCTGTTGAGGCTGGTGTTCCACAGGGCTCAGTTTTAGGGCCGTTGCTTTTTTCTCTATATGTGAATGATAGCGCTTCTTCAATGTCATACTGTAAATATCACATGTATCAGATGACCTTAAAATATATATTTGCACCGACCGTTCTTCAATAAATACAGCCATACAACGAATTAATATTGACCTAGCTAAAATATTATTATTATTATTATTATTATTATTATTATTAGCACCGCGCCTTACTACCCGTTCGGGTTATACGCACATACACCAATGTGTAATGGTAGGGTGATTGTGAGATGAAATGAAGGACCTACAGTTTAACGTGGAATCCGAACCACGGTGGAGGCCTTTAAATCTATGCCGGGACCGAGGATTGAACCCCGGCCGCCAGCACAGAAGTCTGACACCTTACCCCTAGACCGCCAGGTCACCTTTAGCTAAAATAAATGCTTGGCCTGAAAAAAAAAATAGTCTTAAATCGAACCCTAATAAAACTCAAGCCATTCTTATAGGAACAAGCAGATTACTACTGAATTTGGACCGTTCCCCACTGACTGATATACGATTAGGAGTATCCACAGTACAACTGACCACAATTACTAAAAACCTTGGTGTGATTATTGATGTAAATCTTAATTGGACAGATCAAGTAACTTCGATTTGCAAGAAAGTGTATGCCTGCTTACATTCGCTGAGAAGACTAAAGAATTTTCTCCCAGAAAATGTACGACTTATCCTTGTCCAGAGATTAATAATGCCACACTTTGACTACTGTGACGTAGTATACAGTGACTTAAGAGACGATCTAGCAGAACAACTAAGACTACTAAAACACATGTGTTCGATACATATTTAACTTAAAACGGCATGACCATATTTCTAAGTATTTTAATAAACTGGGTTGGTTAAGAATACATCAAAGGTTAAGGCTACATTTATTAGTATTGCTTCACAAAATATTATCAACATCTCAGCCTCAATACTTATCCTCACGGTTCCTATTTCTGAAAGATAAACACAGCCGAGCTACCAGATCAGAATCCGCTCTACAGATGTCTATTCCCATACATAGATCTCAAACATATGCTCGTTCTTTCACTATCCTGGCTTAAGCAATTTATCTTGGCTAATAAGCTAAACTGAGTTCTTGAAACTTTTTTAGCTTCATTTGAGTGTGTGTGAATGAGCGTGCAAATGTTTTTATACTAATTTGAATATTTCTTTATTAAATTGTATTTCAATAAATGTAATAGTGTATGTTGTATTCAACACTGGTTAAGTGGAAGAGAAGGCTAACGCCTTAACTTCACCAGATTAATAAAGGCTATTATTATTATTATCCTTTATTTCATAAGTGGGAATACAAATAAGTATAATTTATACTAAATATATATTACATTACAAACTGGGGGTCTTTTCAAATAATATGTCATTAGTGTGTATTTTGTGCTCTCTTGTTGGAATCATTTTGTCATATTTAGTTGGGCACGGATTCAATTGTATTTTTCTTTTTCCTACAGGTGTTCATGCTAAGAAAACGGTCAACACACAAAATTCCAAAGCCTGGTGTGCGTTTCTACATCTGCTCTCTTTCCTTGTCAGTGGTTGTTTACAAAGGGCTATTAACATCTGATCAATTGTGGTCATATTTCCCTGATTTAAAGGTATGTATAGCAAAGTGTATGTTACAACTAGTGCCCATAAAAGAATTATATTTGAATATCCTAGCTACTCGCATTGGTGAGATTACATAGTCTAAGACATCACACTATAGACTGCATTGTTAATAACAGTAATGTTAGAGTTGGTATCCCAGCTAGATGTACTGAGGGTGTTTTCCCCTAAACTGTTTCCCACTCTCCCTCCATTCCATGCAACATTGAGTACTTTTCCTCTAAATTTTCCCTTCCTCATTCTGATAGCTCAGATGAGTGGCAATACCCCATGGAATGTGGCTAGTTTCTGCTATACAAGAAGTTATTCAAACTAAACAAACAGGAACTGTAATTAAAATAAACCATACATAATATTGATACTAATATAGATCTAATAAACTAAATCTACCAACCAAATGAAACAAATGTTATTATGATTACAGCCAAACTAACCTCATAAAAAATAGTTTGAGCAACTGAAAGTAAACCTAATAAAGCACAATTAGTCATCCTACTACTATAGTATAAACACTCATTCTTACATAACATATTACATATTTACCTTTTAAAATGTTGTTTTTAAATCTACCCTCCTCAAATATGTGTTAAGATAACTATGCAATTGAAGTTTTTGTATGCTTTTCTTCAAAAATATATTAGAAGGTGTAGATATTAAGTGTTTATGAGCATTAGAAATATTAAAGAAAATACATGTTTATCAATCTATTGCATTGCAAATATATATTTTCTTTATCTTTATTACACTCTTAAAAATTTATCTTTCCTTACTAAAACAAAATGTTATTCAAAACTAAAAAATAAGTGTCATATCATATTACTACATAATGTTCTATTTTAAGTTACCTGTGATTAAATTTTCATTTCATGGCTAAAAATGTATACACAATTATGACTTTTTTTTTCAGTCTCCAACTTATGACACCTACCTGGCACTGGTGCATACTCGCTTCTCAACGAACACGTTCCCTAGCTGGGAGAGAGCACACCCCTTGAGGTAAGTTGATTAGTTTAAGATTGTATTTGTTCTCTTAAACACATGTGATTATTTGCATAATCTACAGCCTTAAAGCCAGTATTTAGCGTTTAATAAATCAAGATCAATCTCAATGACAATACCTTTTCAGTAGTAAAATACATCAAAAGTATTGTCTAATCAAAAATAAGTGACTATATTCCTTATTTTTCTTTCTTGAGCTTAGGAGCGTATTAGCCAAATGGTACAAACATCAAACTAGCAAATGAAGGGTTCAGTTAGTTATCCACATGAGAATTAGTTGAAGATGTGCATGTGTCATATATTTAACCAAGTATAAGAGTACAATATGAATATATCCCTGTCCGTGTTTAAGGATTGGGGGGGGGNGGGAAAGGTATAATTTTTATGTTCATCATCATCATAATTTCAGTCTGTGGCCTGGCCACTCTAGTAAAATGCCTTCCATCATCCTCTTTCCTTCCACTATTCTTACTATAGTAAAGAGGGATGAAATCAATTCAGATGTATGCATTTGTGGTCTGGCATGTTTGCACTCTTGCACCCATCAGAAAGAAAGTATTGTTATCACCAAAAAAATGAAATCAAACTTTTGATGGATGTCGACGTTTCTTGACTCGCCTGAACCCCAAAGTATTTATTGTAATGCTGCCTTGACTGTTACTGAGACTAGAGCCAAAACCTTTTTACCTATTGGGCTAAAAATGGATATCTATAGTTAGCATAGAGTTCCTCAAATGACTTTTGGAATTATCTAACCCTAAAATAAGTTGAAAAACTGAGATAGCTTGACTCAGTATCTTTCCCTCATGGTAAAGTTTGCTTTGTTTGCTTTTAAATCACCTCTTCAATTAGAAATAATCAAAGCATTCTGAAGTGGCATAAATTGGTTTATTTATTTTCTTATATTTTGCTATTTATTTTCCTTATTAATCTATCAAATATCTTACACTTTTACTAAGATAAATATTGGGTACTAAAGCTCTTATGTATTAGTTTGTTTTATCAAGCTTTTATCTAATGTAGCTTATACATATTTGTATAATATAAGAGTATTTTGTTGTTTTTCAGGTATTTGGCTCATAATGGTGAAATTAACACATTGCGGGGAAATGTAAATTTTATGAAGGCTCGTGAAGGTGTGATGGAGAGTCCAATTTTTGGAAAAGATTTGAAAAGCCTCTACCCAGTGGTGGAACCTAACATGTCTGACTCTGGATCATTTGATTGTGTCTTAGAGTTTCTTGTAAATGCTGGTACAAGGAGTTTACCAGAGGTAATAAAAACATGAGTACCTATTTAACGAGTTAATTTTTTTATGATCGGGTAGATGGTGCTTAGCATTTAAGTTTGACTTAAAGTAGAATAATAAATAATAAATTAATAATAATAATAATAATAATAAAATGCCAATAATTAAAGCTGTAATTTATAGGGGTTCATTTTTATTATATATAATAATTTTACTGTCCATTTATTATATATAATAATTTTACTGTCCATTGATTATATTGATTTTTTTTTTGCTGCCATAAAAATTGTATGTATCTGAATACTCATTATGATTGCTCCTTATTAATATTATTAAATTTTCACTTTTGAACTTTTTCAAAGTTTAACTAAACGTGTTAAAATATTTTTTAAATAAATATTTTCAGGCTGTGATGACAATGGTACCTGAAGCATGGCAGAATGACAAGACTATGCCAAAAGAGAAACGAGATTTCTACCATTGGTCTGCCTGTGCCATGGAACCTTGGGATGGCCCTGCATTGCTAACGTTTACTGATGGTCGCTACATAGGTGCCACATTAGACAGGTAAATTGTGCCTAGCATTTAAGTCTGCCTGAAAGTAGAATAAGAAATACTGATTTAATAATTGGACTAATTAGAGCTACCATATAAAAACACAACAAAAAACTGAAAGATGCCTTGTTCTGTCAGGATTTTAGTTAAACTCTGATAGTGGATTGTCATTCCTAGTGTAGCTTAACTTTTAAACAGCTGATTTCAAAAGGGTCAAACAAATAAACACACCAGGGCATTAAAACTCCTCTCGTACACATATACATATTTCACTTCCAAATTTGGTGTGAATATCTACACAAGTAAAAATAAAATTGCTGCTAGAAACTTATAACATTTATGAACATATCTTAGTGAGACTAAGGTTTATTAATTATTACACAATTTATTGGTATCTATACAGTCCAGCACACTCACCACTGTTATTAACAGGGTTCTTAAAATTTATTTAATTTTAATTTTGCTATTGAAACTTTAACAAAAGGGGAGTTTCATGGTGTTGGATGTAGAGATCTTAGAAATTAGGTTGATATGATTAAAAAATTAACATTTTATCCTAGAAGCAAATGGATGTCTCAACATTGTAGTATTTTACTTAACTAGACAAATCCATATGAATATATTTTTCTTTTATAACTTTCAATTTTTAATTAAATTAACATATACTTCAGGTGTTGGACATAATCAGAATCTGTGTGGTACATGGATGTCTCTAAAGCAATAAATCAATCGAATTAATAATTAAGCAAATCTTAATATTCTTTTTCATTTTAGCTTATTAATACTGTATTAACATAAATTATTTCACACTAGATTGATTATTCCTAGTTAATATTTTGTGAATCCTGTTTTTCTTCAGTTAAGTTTCTACAATAAGGTCTGACACTAAACAAAGCAATCTTCAAACAAAAACATAAAAAGCTTAAAATTAATAAATAATCAACTAACTTCTTAATGTAAACGCGGAAGACACAACCATAGACTAAATAGTTATAAGCACTAGGAGATTAAAATCAAAATTTAATCTGTCTAGCTATAGTTACAGTTAAGGCATTTAAAAAATAAAGTTAACAATTACAATTACAATAACAATGTTATAATTTAATCAGAATTGTTTATGATAAATGCTTTACTGATACTTAAGGTTTCAATTATAATAATTTTTCTGATTTCTCTATGTTATGTGATTGCTACCGGAGTTGATCCCAATCCAACCACACTTAAAATAAGCTGATTTCAAGGTCTTTACATCATGGGAACTTACACTCTACTTTTTTTGTTCGTGTCTTGGTGGCTGCACACTTCAGTTCTTTGTAGCACTCTTTAGTGGACAACAATACTTGTTTTATCTACAAACTGCAATCAAGAAATGTGGCTTCTTGTTACAGTACTGAAAACTAATAATCTACTTCCAAGTTTTTCATGGTTATTTCTCGGTTTCAATTTTCTTGTACTCATATTCCTTTACCTGAATTGCTTCATAATTTTCATAGATTTGTGTTGTAGCTTATTTAAACTAGTTAATGATCCTACTTGTTTCAACATGGGGAACTGAACAGCAGTTTGGTACTAGAGTAGCATTTCCCCCCCAATTGTTTCTCAGATTTAAATCTGATTTCTAAATACCTTGTTTACTTTAAGATATTACATTATTTTATCTCTTACTACAATAATATATTTACACCTATGATTTGCTTCATTATTTATTTCTTATTGGTTTTCAAATTATTAATTTATACATTAATTGCTCTATTTCTATTTCCATTTTCTGACACTGACTGGTCATTGTGTTTGTGATAACACTGATCAACATGTGTTGTCGAGGGATAACGGACATACCCGAATACAATCGATGTCCAGAACCTGGTGCTATTCAAGCCGGAAGGTAGCGCACACTTGACCAGCATGCATCACAATGGAAAATATTCTTTCCCTACAATAATTTACCATCTGATGCTGGCCATAGTGAGTTGATACCGCAAAGCATGTGTTGCCCTTTTGGCTTTAATTTATACTTATAAAAACCTTTCAAAAATTATGTATTTATAAAGTTATCTTGTTTAAACTCTAATCGATGCATTGCTTTTAAAAATCTAAAGAATTTAAGTCCTCGTGTGACTCTTCTACTTACTTTATTTTTGATGAAAATAGAGGAAAAAAGGGAAAAATTAGAATCAAGAATTTTTGAAGCTCATGAGGAGCGATACCAGCTAATGCGATATGGACATGTATGCACCAACCTTAATGCTAGACTTTTTTCAATAATTTATCAAATGGCGGCCTAGGAATGGAGGGAATTAAGGGACCTAGTAGATTATCTTTATTATTGGTTTTGTTGTACTATTTTCTTTTTTTCATATTCTTTCTTTAGATTATTATATTTCTTAGCTTTTCCACTTTTTCTTACTTTTATCAAGAACTATTTTTTGTCATTTTCTTTTGTTGTTTATATTGCTGGATCTTTTTCTTAACATCCTATTCTCACCCATCTGGATGTATCATGAATCAGGATTTAACTTTAAATGATCTTACCTTCTTACCATATTTTATTTGTTTGTTAGTTTTGTCATCACCTTTAAGAAAATACAAATTGAAACAATCCCGTACATTTGCTGTGGACTTAGTTTATCAGTACTGATAGGCTAAAAGCATGGAAACAAAATACATAAAGTTTGAAAGCTAAAAAATAGAACAATCATTAATATAATTTATTTACAAATTTAAATTTTGGCTATTTAAATCTTTCACTAAAGCTTTAAAAAAGTATGATTAGCCTCTGTAATAAAAAAATTTGATAATTTCTTGAAAAGATACACAATAAATTGCTATTAGTATTTTATGATACCTACTCGGCTACTCCAATGATAAGCCCTCACCATTAGTTAATACCATCCAAAAATTGCTCCAATCCAGAAATACAATTTGCTTTTAGATATAAAAAAAAATTGGATCTTGTGTGAATAACTATTTGTATTTTTTTTACTCCTAGCACTGCTTCTTTACTACCTGTTGAGGTTACACAACTAATTTTATATCCATGCTAGAGAATATATATACACACACACAACATCCAATACAGTATGTTTGAAAATCAAGAATTCACTATATTTATATTAATTTAATTATCAATTCATAATATTTATATTACTTTAAAAGCTTTCTGCAGGTTAAAACTATAGGTACGTTTTCTAGTACTAAAATAGTTGACACAGGAGTGGTAATGCCTAACAGTCAATCAAGTTCAATCAAATTTGATTTAATTATTTGGTGTATCTGCATTGTACTATTATTAAAATATTCTAGCACACAATTTTCTAATCGGATATTATGGAGTCTAATTAAACTAATTTACTTTACAAATCTAATACTGTGATTGTTATTTAACCAAGGAATGGATTGCGGCCCTCACGTTTCTATGTGCTGGAAGATAACATCATGGTTATGGCATCTGAAGTGGGTGTTTATGATGTGGACCCATCCAAAATTGTCCTTAAGGTATAGTTTAAAATTGGCTGAACATAAATTCACTTATTAAATTACACCCCTGTGTTCCTTGTCTATATGCAAGCTAACTAGTAGTATTTATAGAAATATGGAAATGATTATTAAATTTATAAGTGAAAGCTACTAATAGGATAGACTGCATATATAGAAATAAGTAACATTAATCTTTATTTAATCCTATGCTGGTGTTCTATGGATGTGTTTTTCCACTTTATTTAAGCAAATGCATGTGTATATCCTTAAAATTCGCCTTTCAAATTATTTTCTCTTAAATTAGAATAACTAGTTTTTGTTGGAGGACTCTTCCTTTCACTGTAAAATAAATATATAGTTATTTAACAATTTTAATTTCCTGGTAACTCTTGAAATGGGAAATGAAATATGCATGTATATTAACTGTCAAGGGAGGTCTCAAGACAAAATTAATTTCAAGGCAATTGACTCTTATTTAAAGTTAAACCCAACTAAGGTAATTGTGTGACACTACTATATAAAGCATATTCACACACAACCATAAACACACTTTCTTTGTTTCATGATCATCTCGGAATTTTTTTTAACACAGTCTATGCCAAGAATGAATTTAAGGTGGGAGGGGGCCACAGGGGGCACAGGGGCCACATGCCCCTCCCCCCCCTTAGGTAGAATATTAAATCTTTTTTAGAATAATGAAAGTGGAAGGTGAGGGTTATAGCGGCGACCAATAATTTTTTTATTTTGCATCTTATTGCTAAGTTGTAGGAGAGTAGGGGGTGAGCAGTGGGCACTGGACAAAGCAATTGGCTACCAGAGCACGCAAATGTTTTTCCATTCAATATATGTGTGCCCCCTTCCTCCCCTTTTATAATTTTTAAATTTATGCCTGGTTTATTCATAGTAAGTAGTTCATAAACTCCCCATTAAAATCTATAATGCTTGAAATGTAGTGTTGGTCAGTTCTTTCCATCACCATCATGGGCACAAACTTGTCTCATATTGGGATCATAGCCATACTTGAGAACCCTTTAAGCTGTCAGTTAACTTAACATAAACATAGCTACATCAAAGTTAGTGTAAGCAATAGTTGAAAGACACACAAGTATTGGAAATCCAAACAACCTTTACGAAACAATTACAAGAATTGGAAATGCATGGTATGGCTATCTAAATATTCTGATTTTTGTTGGAAGTAGCCCCCAAAAGTTTTATCTCAAGACTGAAGTCCACACTATGGAAAAGAAAAGAGGGGGTCATATTGTATCAAATAATGGTTGCAAAACAAAGATTATTAATTCCCCCCCCCCCTCCCCCCATTTTTTTTAAAGAAAAAGCATTTATAAACTTAAATTATAACGTACAACCTCACATATAAATGGAAATAAATTACATGGATTATGTAGACTACT
Organism: Timema douglasi; assembly: GCA_901482245.1. Classification (NCBI taxonomy): domain Eukaryota; kingdom Metazoa; phylum Arthropoda; class Insecta; order Phasmatodea; family Timematidae; genus Timema; species Timema douglasi. Next base: position 84,342 of record CABEEJ010002337.1, on the reverse strand, counting down.
TTAGTAAGAAAGCCTCTATTCGTTTTGATAAATATATTTTTAGAACATCCTTCTACTCTAACACTAGATTACCATTGAGGTTGGTTAATAATTAGACAACCCACATCGATGGTCGAAATTTTCTAAGGCGCTATACTAGCAATCGTTTAGACTGCCGTTGATGAGGAGAGAGTGGTTCAATCCCATTTGGGTGTATTGAGGGTGGTTTTTCCCTGAATGGCTTACCACTCTTATCTCCATGAAAATACGGGTACACTTTCTATAAATTCAACCTTGCTCTTTCATAACCAATACTTAGCACCACGTCTTACTACCCGTTCGGGTTAGTACATAAGCATATAACCTGAATGGGTAGAAAGACAGGGTTCTATAAAAATATATTTACTAATCAACCATTGTAGTTAAGATTTTTTGTCATAGAGTGTATTAAAATAATGTGCGTGTGTGTGTGTGTGTGTGCGCGCGCGTGAGCCCCATTAGTATGGTGAAATATTGAGAGGAATTGGACACCCAATAAGTCCCACATTTGTTAAAATTTTATAACAAATATAAAATGTAAAATACTTAATTTAGTTTGGAAAGAAAGTAAACCTAACCAACTTGAAAGATTATGAATTTAAGTAGCTATCTAAAAATTTATCTGATACGATAATAACCAAGTCATTTTCCTTTTTTCTCTTTTTCATTTTTGCATTGATGGGAGAAACCAACTCCAATAAAAATATCCACCTTTCTTCAATTTAAATATTTATCTTTATCTTTGGCTGACAGTTATACCAATAATGCCAGTCATAACTTTCAAAGCCTTGGTTTTGTCTCAGAAAAGTTGTGTAAATGAGGTAATACATTTATTTATTCTTTTTTATATCTATTTTTTTCTCAAGATCCTTTTTTATCTTAAGGGTTTTTACTTTTTACACCCTAACTATGTAGAGTGTGTGCTAATTTCTAAATAGATTTGAGGGCCCCTTTATAGAGTTTCTTTTCAGCAAGTAATGTTTATAAAATATCAAGGAATTAAAAATTTTAAATAAATAATAATTATAAAAAACATTGATAAATGACACATGAAAGCTTTGGGTCTAAAATTTCGTGAGTGTATCAAATTTATACATCCTTAGGAAAAGAGTATTACTATTGATCTTTCAAGACAGTTGTTATAAGACCTTCAATCTCACCTTGAAATAAATAAAATAAAGTAAAAGATATTTTAGGTTTAAATTTAAAACCATTTTAAGTTCCTTATAAATTTGTATTTTTTGGATTCATTTAACATATGGCTTCTACCTACAATATATAGTAAAATATACACAATATAAAACCTTGGTCTACAATATACTATCTAATGACTGAGGCAATACATAATAGTTTGGCAGTAAAAATTTTCAAAACTTTAGTATCAAATTAAAGACACATTATGTGACTTATGAAATTTGCAGAATTTCTTTTGAACAAGAAACAATGTGTGGTTCCAAAACTATTTTAAAATTTACAAACTTAAGGATATAATTTGTGTTTAAAGTTTGATTAAACGCTAAACACTACAAATACCCTAGAAAGATTTGCACATGCTTGTTTTCACCATGTTGTATAAAACTCAGCTTTATTATAACAGGATTGAAGTAATTTGTAAGCTTTATTTTGTATGCCTCTTGCAGGTATTATTATACACAAAACAAAAATATTAAAATATTTATATTCATCTTGGAGGAGATTAAAACATACGCCAAAAATGTTTATGGAAAATGCCAAAACTATGTATATACTTTTTTAATATGTGAGAAATTTACTCGTTTTTACCTTCTTATGTCAATAGAAAGTATTCTAACCGAAAAAAATTTTAACCTCTAGATTATGATGAATCATTGCATTCTTTGTGTGTCTCAACCTCCCCATCCCCACTCCCAAAACAAGAGGATTTTACAATTCTGTTTATATGTCCGTCTCTGGCCACAAATCTGAAATAGTTTTTTGGATTTTGTTTAAAATTAAGATGTTAAAGTGAAATGCCTTGGGGGACTTTTTTTGGATTTTGACCCTTTCCCTTAAATTAAGGGTAGTTTACTGTTGAGTGATTTTCGAAAATTCTAAATATTTTAATAATTTTGCTTAAAATGTATATCTGGGGAGTATTTAAAATGGCAAACAAAACTGTTTACTGTTTTTTATGGGAAATTTGTTAAGAGGTACTAGAGTAATTATTGATTTCTTTTAAATTGAATACTTAAAATAAATGGCTCTAGCACTTTGGCTTACTTAAGACTAGTTTACAATTAATTATTTTTGAATTTTTTTCCCCATGGTCTAATACAATATAAGAGAACGTTCGTACAGTTGTGTCTTACCACCACATATTTTTATGTGGGCCCTATATAAAAATATTTTAGCGAAATTAAAGCCGTTGATTTTTAAAAGTGATATATCAATTTTGTTAACTTTAATAGTATGGGTATGTTAAACAAATGTTCATTTAAATACTAAAAATGTCAAAAATGGTCATTATGGGGAGTTAGGACTCGCCTCTTCATGGAATTACAGTATAGAGGAGGATAACAATATATGTAAACCGGAAATAATGTTGTGGTAAACTAATATACCAAACTTGTTCAATATTTATAAATAAGTTAAAAAGCTACAATGGGTAGGCTCACAAATAAAACACAATTTTTACTTAAGAAATTAAAAAAAAAAAATTAATAGGCATTAATACTTCAATTAAATAAGATTTACCAGCTACGGTGGACGCATGGTTTAATGCGCTACTCTAGCAATAGACTTGACTGCCAATGACTGAGAGATCTAGGTTTGAATTTCAGTTGGGTGTACTGAGGGTGTTTTTTTCCAAAATGGCTTTCCACTATACCTTCATGCAAATGCGGGTACACTTCCTCTAAATATAATCTTCCTGATCCCTAAAACCATCAGCATAATCATTACACCTGAACAGGTAGGAAGATACAGCGTTAGGAAAACTTATAATAATAATATTAATAAGGTTTGTAAAAACTATATTACCAAAATTGTTTATTCTATAGAGCCGGCTGAAACCAGGTCGCATGTTGTTAGTGGATACACAAGAGAAAACGATTATTCAAGATGGGGAACTAAAACTAAACATTGCAAGAAGTCGTCCTCACTCAGAGTGGCTTAAAGAACAGGTGAGATATTTTTAATAATGACATATGTATTTAATTTCTACATTTGTTATAGATTTCTAATGAAATGCAACAATTAAAAAAAATTCCAAATCATTTGCATATATCTGGCACACCACATATGATTACTTTATATAAGGTGTCAAACTCGTCTTGTCTGGTTTGGTGGCAATTGGTGTGTCCTGACCGAGTTTACTAAGTGTTTTTTGAAATTGGTTTTTCACTCTTTACAAGTAAATGTGGATACATGTATTCTAAATGCTACTTTCTCTATCCTTATTTCATTAATGTTGATATGTGGATGGATAAGAAAAGTATTAAAGTGTAATGCACAAAAAAGTTTCATATATTACAATATTTATACCTGGCACCACCACTTTAAATTATTACAATCATAACAATAATAGGAAGAAAAAATTTAATTGCATTCTTGAATTATTTCTGTAGCAATAAGAATAAATTATGAGTTACTGATACTATTAAGATTTAATCATGTACCACTAATATCATATTTGCGTTAAAATATTGTTTAATATCTTAATATTTTACATGATTATAGCTTTTGTACCTGTAAAATGTTTTGTCTAGAGCTTTTTATTAAATATTTATTATGTTATCTCTCTTTCTTTATAATGTTGCTGGCACTGATTTTCTAGGCGGTGAGTTGAACAATATCAAAATTGATTGCCTTAACAGTTTATTTCAATTTGATTTGTTGATTAGTTTGTTTTCTATTTTGATTTATTTTTTACATGTTTTAATTTTTTTAAGTTTGTTTGCTTTGTCATGTTTTAATACACCTGAAATAATTTGCATGTTTTATTTTTATGATAGTTCTTTACGTAGATCATGAATGTTATTTAAAAATTGTCTTTTAATTAACTTTTAATTAAATAATTATGGTTTCTTAAGCTAGGATATATAAGATGATAGGCTTAGAAATATAGAAATGATACGAATCTTATTTGATTCACAAACATACACACAATAATAACCAACACTGTACCCCTCAGATTAAATTAATTTAAAATTCATTTAAGTAAAAAGTAATACCTGTACATGTGAATCCAGTCCAGGGCCTTTTTTTTATGTGATTGAATTTAATTCTACTGATAGGTCATCTGTGAACAACCATCATGTATCAGTTTGTGATACATTTGAATTAATTTAAGATGGTTGTTGTAACAATGATAACAGAAAGGATTTTGTCACAATAAGAACCAAAAGGATTTTGTGGAGAATCCCATCAAATGATTCCAATTTATTTTGCTAAGCCACCATATCATGAACACACTCTTTAAATTTGAGGTATAAGCCTTTAGGAGGTATTGAACAAAAGGGAGTTGAATTCTGTTGGAGGATAACCAATAGAAGCCTGAGAGGAAGAGGGATTCCTCTTCTCAGCCTCACCCCCATTGGACAATTTGACGAAAGAGTTGGAAATTCAAATGGAAGCAGTAAAATCAGTGAAATTATCATTAAATTATTTATGTTCTCTCTTAAAATTAGCTAAAATTGTTTCTTTAACAAAACAATATTATTTACCAAGGTAGTTTAAAAATAAATTTTGCCAAGGCATAAAATTAGCAAGCTAGTGAATTCATTAAAAAGTTGGAAAAACATTACCAAGCTATTAAAACTAATAACACCAGTTTTGTTTAGGAAACAAATTGCAACTAAGTAAAATAAACAAATAATATTGGTGACTGTGTAAAATATAAATGTTGATTCAGAAAGCAATTTAAGGACTAACTACACACTTAATATTGATCCCAAAAGAATAGTGAATAACCCACTTTGGTGCCTGCATGGGTTAAAGTGCTAATATCGCATTACACTAGACTGCTGATAATGAGAAGATCGAGGTTTGAATCTCTGTTGGGTGTACTGAGAGTGTTTTTTCCATTCTCACCCACGCAAATGCGGGTACCCTTCCTCTAAATATAACCTTCCTAATCCATAAATTCATTAGCATAATAAGTACGTACATAAGAATATAACCTGAAGAGGAAGTAAGATATGGTACTAAATAATAAAAAAAAGAATAAAGCTATAAATTAAGAATGTTCCACACTTAATAATAATTCCTTACATTCTTTATTAAAAATTTCATAATTTTCCAAACTCTTATCTTGAGAAATATTTGTGTTATTGGAAGACAGTACAAAAAAGATATTTTCAAATTAAATAGGCCTACATATGATCTTTGATATACATTTGACAAAAATAAATAATTTGAAATGATCTATATCCTGTACCCACTTGAGCAGATAAAGCATGTATTTCCTGGTTTTTAGAATATAATTATCTTTAATCTTACTAATGTGTTCTATTTTTGTCATGTAAAATGTATGGGCATGTATTTCCATTAAAACTAGTAACAAGTCATTTTATTTAGCTAAATGATAACTTAATCATCTTAACTAAACAAAAGTGTAAGGTAAAAACTAATGTTTTCTGATGTTTAGTATGTGAGATAGCTGTCACACCTGTGGATAACATCCTTATAGACCTGTATCTGATACTACACAGGTTAAATGTTACATACATTGTCATTTAATTCAGACAGTTATACCAGGGCTTCCGGAAGATGTGTCCTAAGCTTTGTGTCTGAAGTTTTTGGGTAAAGATAATGCACTATCACATTTTCGGGTACATACCATGGTTAGATATCACATAACCAGAGGTGGATTGAGGGTGAAGGGACTAATGGCAGATCTAAACTTTGAAACTGGGGTGATATGTAAACCATTCCCTAGCTGTCAGCTTGTTCTCTTAATTCATCACTAATCAATAATGACATGGGAGCATCAAAGCCCTTTTAACACTCAAACAAAATTTACTATGTGTGTGAAACTTAAAGACCATGTTACATGGAATATTCACTTGGATCAAAGTCTGAAGAATGCTTTACATGCATTATCTAAGTGTGTTTTAAGCCCTCCACATTCTGTGGCCTTAAAAATAATAAAAGTTGTGGCTATCCAGAATCACACTGATAACTGTGGTACACATAAATGTAAAACAAAAAATAATATGTTAAGTCTGGGCAAGGACACATTATCCCCAATTAATAATAAAATAAACTCAATCCCTGACCCCTCCCAGTTTTATAAATGTATTTGCTAACTACTCAGTCCTCCAGAAAATAAGTTCCTATAACTTTTGAATAAATATACTGCAAAAACTATAAAAAGCTTACATTATTTCCATCACCACCCTCATCTTCCCCCCTTTTCCCAAACTACAGTACTGGTTCCACCACTAGGTGTAGGGGTCACTTTGGGGCTTCCTCGATTTTCTAACCTCAGTCAGTCCATTAGATTTATTTCTTTGATAACACTTGAAACATCATGTTCATGTAGATCCTCACATGAATATTGATAATCTCATTAAAATTATGTGCGGCTTGTACCGAATAGGTTAATGTGAACGTACAGCCACCCATCTCTAAATTCACAGTGGCCATTTGAGCACCTAGTATAAGCATGGATATCACTTTGTTGTAAGGTGAAAAAGAGTACATATTTTCATTATGCTTTTCATTACCTTGTCTGGAAGCAATGGCGTGTTTTCTTAGTCCAGTTGACATCAACTATTTTTAAAACAAACAACAATGTATTGTTTACCTGATTCAGTGATCACATGGTCTAAGGCCATAAACTTAACTGCCAATAACAATTATAATGGAGAGGTCTTGGTTTGATTCCAGGTCGAGTTTATCGATGGTGGTTTTTCTTAAATAGTTAGCCTTTCTCCCTCCACAAAGATATGGGTGCACTTCCTCTAAATTCATTCTGCCTTATTCTTGACACATTAGTGTAATTATGCTTATAATTTAAACAGGTATTAAGGCGCGTTGACAAAAATAAAACAAAAAATGTTGCTTATTTTACATGTTTGGCTAAATTTTCTATAAGTAATTAAGCCCCACTGAGTGTATTTACAATATACTTATATATGTGTACAATACCTATATATAGTTTAAAATTATAAAAGGTTTTAATTTGAATTTTATTTTAATATTCTCATCTTTAAACAGATACTTTTGGAAGATTTACGGGAGACTCACTTAAAGAAATACAAGGCCCTGCCGACAATGGATGATGACATCTCCACCCTTAAAGGCTGCAGCATCCAGCGAGTAGCTAGTGTAAATGGAATCAATGAGAAGGCATTGGCAAGAATGTGGGGCGGTGACAAGAGGCTTTCCATGTTTAGTTACACGATTGAAACAGTCAACTTGCTCCTTTTGCCTATGATTCAATCAAAGTATGTTACTATACAAATAAACTAATTCTTAATTTAGTCTTTGTATGTTATGTAAATGATATTAGACTACGGATACAGCCATCATTGAAATATTTCAGTTAGCTGAAAAATTACACATGGTCTTAGGAATAAAACCTGGGGTCTTGGCTCAACATACCTATGCTCTACCACTGAGATGTTCACCTGACCCTGAGTTGCTAGTGTCTGTAGTTTTCAACGATAGTTTTAGGAGCCGATGAGTTCCACATGACTATGATAGAATCTTCCTTAAACTCGAATGAAGAATAACCATGGGTATGGAATGAACTCTGTATAGCTCAGTAGTAGACCATTAGCGTGCTAAGCTTAAGCTCCCAGGTTTGATTTTCATGTCTAGGTGTAATTTTTCAACTAGTTGAAATACAATTTCTTTTTTGTCTATTTAAACATGAAAGTTTTACTTTAAATTGTTGTTAACAATAAGTTTTATTTTGTATATTATAGCAATACTATATTATATAATTTAATAACTGAATATAAGCCTGTTTTGATGGCCACTTGGTCTAGGCTAAGGCATCATTCCAAAAATAAACTGCTGTGAAGGTGAGATAGAGATTTGAATTCCAGTCGGGTGTACTGGGGGTGGTTTTCCCTAAATGGTTATTCAAGTCTCCTTCCAAGAAATTACAGAAACATTTCCTCTAAATTTAACTTTCCCCATCCCCAACACAATGTGTAGCTATTACATATAGCCTGAATTGGTAGTAAGATGTGGTGCTTTAAAAAAAACTAAATATGTGGATTAATTTGTTTGTTCGTAATATGTTGATAGTAAATTGATAATTTTTCAACTCTCTTTTAAAGTTCTAAGGTTTTTTTATATCCCAATGGCACTGGTGATATATGTTATGAATATAACTGTAATGTTTCTAAATTAGTTTAGTTTTATAGGTTCTCTTAGCATAGTCTGCTATACTATTTATTTTACATGACATCAGTAAATCATTACATTTAAACACAACTTCCTAGTTCACTGCTCCCAAACACAATGATCATCAACATATGTTCTACCATGTCATGGATTACAGATATCACAGCACTGTTCAAGGTATTAAAGTTAAGTTCCAATCACTAAACATTCTAATAACTTTATTTAAACACATGTATTTTTAATGCTATATTCATATATATCAACTTGTCTTTTAGTTATAATATAGTATAATTCAGTGGTGCGCCAAACTGGGGTTGGGGAATACAGGGCCCCTTCATGCCACCCCACTCCCCTAAGAATCCAACTAATTTTAATGAAAATATATATTATATGAAGTAGAACTGAAATATATAGCACAGAAGATGAGTTGAACACACGGGCTAAATAATAGTTTTAATACATAGTATTGAAGCCTGTAGCCAGATTATTTTTAATCAATATCGAATTATTTACTATTTAAATAAACCCCAATAAAGGCATAAGAAAATCTTAAAACTAGTAGCTATCTACTTCGGTGGCTGCATGATGCAAGGAATCACTCTCATGTTAAACTAGACAGCCGATTACAGAGGGATTGGGGCTCAAATTCAGGTTGGATTTACAGAGGGTGATTTTCCTAAAATGGTTTTCCATTCTCCCTCCACACAAATGTGGGTACACTTGCTCTAAATTTAATCTTCATCATCACTAACTCATTAGCATAGTTAATACATAGGCTTATAATCTGAAAAAGCTGTAAGACATAGTGCTAAAAAAACTAGTAGCCACTATTCTGATTATTAAGTAGCCTACATTATTGTTTTTAAGGCTTCACAACATAAGTTAAATTGGGACCGCACTTATATATAATCCCTTTTATCAGCCCATTTCGCATAAAGCTAAGATTAAGCAACTTGGACCTGACTAGGATTCGAACTGACAAATCTATCACCGGTAGTTAGTCGAAGGATTGAGACACTGTGCTTTAGAGACTTAAAACATAGCATGGTGCCATTTATGTATTAAAATTTATTTCAACAATAATAAGAATAATTAATATCTACTTATAGGATGAATAAATTGTACAAACTTTAATTTCAGTGAGATTTAGAAAATCCTACACACACACGCACACACACAAAAACTATTATTAGCTATTTATAAAGAGTAAATGTTATCAAATCAGTTCTCCTTATCAATAACTGCTACAGTTAGAAACTTTTGATTCTTTAAAAATATGTAAGTTTTTTTTAAGTTCTCTGTTCACATTATACATTTGGACAATATAGCATAGTGTCTTGACTTTGTCAATAATTACTCAAGCATGAATGAGATATTTTTTAGAATGTACTAATATAAATAACATGGTCTTCTCATGTTAAGGGTTTGAGATTCATTCTATCCTGATCATGGTAGTATGTATGTTTTATTTCCCTAAGCATCCTCCCTATTTAAATACTCTGAACATTATTTTCATTAACATACACTATCCCATTTAATTTTCTGTTGAAAATTAACTCTTCACATCCAGGTTATGTTGGATTTTCCAAAGAGAATGTGTTTGTTACAGAGATTATAAATTTCTTATCTTCTTAGCTTCCTTTTAGCATTTTGTATACATTATTTACTATTTTAAATATTTGTCATACTGTTTATAAAACAAATATTAACAAATATGAAGTATGCATTTTAAAATCAAGCCAAAGAAACTATTCTAATTAAATTATAATAAAGTTACATAATCTGCCAATATCTCACAATTATTGTTTTTATCTACAATTTGTTTCAAAGAGGGAAAACAATAACTAAAACACTCAAACATATTAATTTATCTTCTTATAAAATACTGTGTTAATTTTATTTTTTTGCACAGTAGTGTTGGTTGAAAATCACATAAAATGTATATTTTTGGGTCAACTACATTAGTCAAAGTTTCTATCCACCTTTCCTGTATCTTTTTCCAAATATAATATAATACATTAGTTTCCTTAGATGAAACACACAGAATATATAATAATCATAATATTCTTTAAAAGGGTTAGCAAAATACTATATTTGTATCAAATAACATTGTGAGGCTACAGGAGTTGAAACTATTCAAAGTATTAGTTGACTCAAAACCATTCAAGTGATTTTACTTTATCACTTGATGGTCTCTAGTAAAAACTTAAAATTGATAGGTTGTTTTACCAATTTTTTTGTGCACATAATTTATATTAAAATTAACATTTGATACATATGATATGCCATTTACAACTCAACACCTTAGCTCAGTCGGTAGTGTGTCTTTCTACTGAGCTTACTCAGCCACAGGCCGGAATCAATAATGGATGTAAAGTATATGCCATTTACTAATAAATTTTACATTGGTACCTAAAATACATTTGATTGAGCCCCTCACTGGCTGAGACATGTAATACACTGACTAGTATATCAATCCCTAGCCCAGATGATTGCTGTATTTCTAATTAACTCCATGGGTATATGGCAGTAGCAGTTATGTCATGTTTTGAGCATATTGTGTTTATGTTACAGATATGCCAACACGAGGGTGTTCTATATAAAATGTGGCACAAGCAGATAGTAATCTAGACATATTATTAAGGGAAACCAAGAAAGAGATGGGAGGAGTAGATAACAGCTAGTGTGCAGGTGAGAGGAGAATAATGGAAGTGATTAAAGGAGGAAGAGGTATTTTACTAAACTGACCTGGTCACAGGCTGGAAACTGTTTATGATATGATGGTAAGGAGATACGTCCATTAAACAAAATATTAATCTAGTATCTTATTTTGACATAACTGCTTGTGCCACATTATAGAATGTCTTTTTGTTGACATATTTTCTACATAAACACAATATGCTCATTGAAATGACATATACATGGAATTATTAGGCAGCAGCCTGACCATTTTAGAGTGTTGTGTATAAAAGTAATCGTGTTAATTGTTAATTATTTTGTTTCATGTTTCAGAAAAGAAGCTCTAGGGTCAATGGGCAATGATGCTCCTCTTGCTTGCCTCTCATTATTTCAACCACTTCTTTATGATTATTTCAAGCAGCTATTTGCACAGGTAAAAAAATTTGTTTTTTCACATTTTTTTAATTAGTAAGTTTAATAAATGTGTCTAAATAATATCTTAACTAGTTATGTACATTTTATTTGCCCTAAGAGGTAGCAAGCTTACCTTGCTTGTTTCCACTATGGAAATATATATTGTTCAATATGTATTATATATATAAAATATTTAATTTATACACTCCTTAAAATGTTTAATTATTTTCTTGTTTCATGTGTCCAATACACAATTTTAGGTGACTAACCCACCTATCGATCCCTTCAGGGAAAAGATTGTGATGTCGTTAATGTGTCCTATTGGGCCTGAAGCTAATCTTTTAGTGCCAGGCTCAAAACAGTGTCATCGTTTGTTTCTCAAAAATCCCATCATTTCATTGCAAGATATTGAAGTCATCAAAGCCACTTCATACAGAGAATGGAAGGTATGATTTCCTAATTATTTCACATGATAAATACATATGTTAAAAAGACTAATTTACTATTTAAGAAATAAGTTTTTATATCATTGGATGCATATTGATTTGAAGGATCATTAAGTTACTTCTCCCAATAAGAATTTTTGATGTTTAAAATAAATATTGTTTTTATCAGGCGTCATAAATGTTAAAATTATTATGTGCTATTAGCTATGCGATATTTCAAAGTAAAGGGATGCAAGAAAATTTCTTCTAAGAGTTGTTTTATTGACAATTAAACAAAAAAACAAAAAAAATTAAGAGGATGGCTAATAGGAAATTGGCCATAATTCCTTTCTAGGAAATATGAAAAAGAAAATTGGGATTCAAATCTTTACTAGTGAGATTAGATTTGTACAATGTTGAATCCTGAACATCCAGATCAGTCACGATGAGTCAAACGAGGATTACATTTTTGTGAGTGCTTCCACCTATAAATTTGTAACAATATAATAGTACATTACAATTAAAACCTAGCCATGGTAAAACATTTTTATGTCACCGCTCATTTTAATAGGAAATGAATAATGTGGTAGTGCTGTCCTCTATCTACAATGTATAGGCTAGATAGCTTAAGAGGGGAATAATTTTTCCCTATATTGCTATTTTTCAAACAATTTTTTAACCGAAATTACTAATAAACTATAAAAGTTAAATCTAATAATGTTTTAAATTAATATAATTATATCATTTATTGAATACTATGGATATTATTCTCAAGCCCAGTTTTTGAATACTATAGAATACAAATAACATTAGTATAATTTGTTTCATTGCTATTATTTTATGTTTTGTTTTATTTTTTGTTGTTTTAATGATTATGATCCTCATAATGAGTTCACAGACACTATTGGGGTATTTTTGGAAAATAAGTCTCTCCAACGTTTCCATCATCACAGTCCTATAAGTGGATATAATGCGAGTTTGCATAATGCTCTGAATTCACACAGGCATTCAAATCTCGTAGATAAACCCCCTCACCCATTAGCAGTCTACCCATCTGACCCTTCTGTGTTTTAACATAGTGCTGTTTCACCTCACGCCTGTCCTGCTTTGGTTGTTTATGGCAAGATTTATGTGATGGTCATTATTATTATTTTATTTCGCTAGTAAAAAGAGTTCTAAATTGGTCCGACACCTTAGCTCAGTCTGTAGCCTGTCTGCCTAGTGAGATAATGGCTCCAGGTTCGATTCTCGGCATTGCCAAAAATGTATCATTGATGAATATATGAGTTTATCATTTAATACTGGTAAATTAACGACTGGGGACTGGATGTTGTGCCTATTCTAGTCTTAAGATAGATTATATGTCATATGAAGCTACAACAGGACTAGCCAGCCGTTGGTTGAAAATATAGGCTTATAGCTTGAATAACTAACTGACCCAGACCTTAGACTGGAAACAGCAATGGATTTAATGTAAAGTAAAATGAGTTCTAAAACAATAAAAAAATCAATTATTTATGTTATAACAATGGAATTTTCAAATGTGATAAATAGCTTCCAAAGTCATCCATAATTCCAAGCATTCATTATTTATCAAATAAATAATAAAATAATAAGTATCTGTTGACAACTTAATAACATATTGTTTCACTGTTTATTTTTTAGTCAAAAATAATTGATATTACATTTGATAAGAAAGAAGGGCCAAAAGGATTATCAATAGCCCTTGACAGAATTTGTGAAGAGTCTTGCAAAGCTGCTCAAGAAAATTACCAACTTTTAATACTGTCGGATCGAAAATCAGGCCCTCATAGGTGAGTTAACAACATCATTTTTATTTTAAACTTGTTTAGAAACTTTAATTTTGTTTTGTAAATATTATAAATAATTGTCAAACCTGTTGGTGAGTGATAAAATGTTAAAATTATAAGTAATGTTTAGTACAAAAATACACCTTAAAAGTAGCCTAATGTTAATATGTTTAATGTAAAAGGTTAACATATCTTTTACATGCATTACTAGTCTATATGAATAAAAAATACTTTTTAATTAGGTTTATAAATCATATTATAGTCATTTCTGTGTAAAGGAGAGCCCTTTAAACTTGGTCAGTTTTCTATCTTTACTGATTGAATGAGCTTGCTTAACAAAAATTGTAGAATTCTCTTTAATACATTATACATGGTTTGAAATGGTTTCTATTATATATTCTGTCAATTATTTTTTTCATAGGGTTCCTGTAAGCACACTTCTTGCTCTTGGTGCAGTACATCATTACTTGATTGAAGAAAGACAGAGGATGAAAGTGGGACTCATTCTTGAAACTGGAGAAGCAAGGTTAGGGACTGCATATATATTGCTAAAGAAAATTCGGAGGTGGCAAATATAATAGCATATATATTTGAGGATGTATTAAATATTATAGCTGCCATAAAAATATTCCTTATTTGGCAAAAAGCCTTATATATATACCTTTCTTGGAAATAAAAATATATTATTAATTAGATTTTTTTCCACTTCAAAGTGATTATAATATTAAATTTAAATTATTCACCATAAAAATAAATATTAAAAACACAAATGTCCCACACAACATATAGTACATTCACGACCTTAGTTTACTTGGATGACAGCTCATAAAGTTACTAGAAATAGTCCCTAATGTAGCCCTACACCCACAGCTGACATATCACTTTGGATTACTGTAATGAAAACATGGTAATGTATGAATGTGATAGTTAGTCAAAGTAATTTATGCCAATATTATTTATATTTATTTGAGGTCAGGCACAAAGCTTATTTATTATTTTATTCCACTTAAAAAACTATTATTCACAGCATTTTCACAAAAGCTCAAACGAACATAGATTCAAAATGGTGTCCGAAAAATTTGAACCATCTGATTGATCGTAACGCAAACAAGTTCTTTACATTGATGCACCCACACAGTGGATAAAAATGTTTTATTTAGCTAAATATTTTAAAATATGATAAAATAATCTAAAATAATTTATTATTTATAAAATATGACAAGTACTTTCTCTTTTCCAAGTAAATAATATGCTTGTATTTAAAGGTATTAATGTATACACTATATTACAAATGATGGATAACATTCCAAAACGGAGAATAAGTAGCCTACTTTTAATTATGGTTAAAATATTGTTTCGGATTGAATAAAAATAAATGATTATAAGTAATGAAATTGCGTGAGAACATTTAAGTTTACGTTATTTTAAATGTCAAATATAACATGTAATTAAAAAACTTTACATTTATAACAAAACGATGATCTTTTACAAGTGTTGGCAACCCAAAACCTAAACATATGATTTTTCAACTGTCGTCCATGTAAACCCCTCATCATAAACAGACTTTACCTCTCTCGATTGACTTATATAATATATGGCTATATGTATGAAATAAAGTGCATTAAAAATAAAATATAATACATTAAATGATAGCATTGTAGAAAAATAAAGCACAAATAAAAGTAAGAACACTTAACACACATTTACACACACTTCACTATTTGGATGCTATTATTGTGTCATCCTCATTAAGTAGTGGTATAACTGAACAGAAAGCTAGCTTCATTGATGCCAATTTAACTATGCAAAATTAAACATTCTTTGGTGGAATATACATTATATGGAGGTTCATTTAGTGTTCACTAGCATCAC
This sequence comes from Timema douglasi, assembly GCA_901482245.1. Classification (NCBI taxonomy): domain Eukaryota; kingdom Metazoa; phylum Arthropoda; class Insecta; order Phasmatodea; family Timematidae; genus Timema; species Timema douglasi. The sequence continues at coordinate 68,804 of CABEEJ010002337.1, read as the reverse complement.
CTGCCATTCCAAGGAACAAAATAAACAAACATGAAAGTATGGTAGTTAACTGAAATTGAAAGTTTGTTTCCAATTTCCTTCCATACCTCCGCTCTGGAACATTGGCTTTTATATTCTTTTAGATGAGGATTGTAAAGGGATTCATACCAGTGTAAATACTCAATTACAGCCTCTTCATCTATTATTTTCTCTATCTCACAAAAATAAAAATTTAAATAAAAATTACTCAAGTGACACATTCTGACGCTTAAAAATGTCTAACAAAAATTTAGATGTTCAGATATTTGGTTGATGTGTGTCATGACATGTTAACACACATTCTGCTGTCAGATAATTCATAACATTTCACATCACAGCACATCGCCAGTGCGAGCACTTCACTATAATTTATTGGATTTTTTTTTAATTAGCCCATCATAACATGTGTTAACACAAAATGTCAGCATAATCTGAATTCAGCTTTAGTGGTGCCATTAGTATGTATGATATATCTCATACAGCAGCGGTTCCCAACGTGGGGTACATGCCAAGACTTTCAGGGGTACGTGAAAATATTTGATTAATGGCGGAAAAAGTTACATATGCCAGCATATCAGTTGTGGTGAAATTAACTCAACCCTATATTGAGTGGTGGTGTGGGTTTTCTTCTATATTTGACCCTGAGAAAATTCTTTCAATTTCAAACATAAAACCATTTTTATAATTATTAATAAATTGATTGATTAATTGAATGTACATATATACACTAAACATTTTGCTGATATTAAGGGTACCATTCATGGAAATGAGATGCCAAGGGATAAGAAAGTGAAAAAAGGATGGGAACCACTGTCTTACAGCCTTCTTTTATTTCAATCAATCTCATATACACCAGCCAGAGATAGACTTCGCAAATCCAGTCTTCTGCATTCCTCACTTTACTTGTTTAAAAATTGGTTCAATTCTCAACCTGACTATCCATTATTAGGCTATATAATCATTGGAACTAATTACAGATAATTTGTTTTAGGGAAGTTCATCACATGTGTGTCTTGCTGGGCTATGGAGCTGATGCCATTTGTCCATATTTGATTTTTGAGATGGCAGGAGCTTTACGAAATGAAGGTGTGGTGGATCGTACTCTCACAGATGCTGTTTTGTTCAAGGTATTTATAAATACTACCAAGTTGCTACTAAAACTATATATTGTCATTTATTTGCCCCTCAACTACGGGTTTTGTGTTTGATGTCTTTTATCAGATAAATTATTTTAGTATGGCTATAAAATAATTTATAACACTTATTGATTTAATTTAAAATTTTTGTTTTGCTTTATTTTAGAACTATGTTGAAGCTATGGATCGGGGTATATCAAAAGTCATGGCAAAAATGGGTATTTCCACCTTGCCATCATATAAAGGTGCACAGATATTTGAAGCAGTGGGTCTCTCTGATGAAGTTATTGAAAAGTGTTTCAAGGTATAGCAGTTTTTTAAATCTAGTTCTTGCTATAATATGCATATTATATATTATTTTAATATTTGTACAAACCATTTAAAGTTTTTCATGATCTTAGCTATGAATATCAATATGTAGTTTTTATTTTATTGCATACACTTGTCTGACCAAATAAGGTTTTATAACATTAATAATCACATCCAAATTAAGTACTGTATATTAAATATTCACTAAGCAATGCCACTGCTACTAAGGAAACTATCAGTAACATTTTTACTGTGGTTTTATGTGTAAACTGCTGCCTCCTAATTCATTTTAGCTTAAACTTTAAGGGACTTTGTGTAGTGTTATATATTTGTTGTAGAGTTGATTTTTGCCTTGAAACAGTTGATGGAAGGAAGGTGATAATTTGGGAAGGACTTCGTAATAGTATTTATGAATGTGGAGAAGGCATTTGATAGCATGGATATAATTAAAGTTAGGAAAGCGATTGAGGAGGTTGAAGTGGAAAGAGGAGTTTAAATGAGAGTGAAAAGCATGTATGAGTATAACAGGAGTTGTGTTAATACAAAGAGTGGGAGGACGGAGTGGTTACCAATAGAAAATTGAGCGAAGCACGTAGTGCCCTCTCACCACTACTCTTTGTAATGGTAATGGAAATGCTCATGAACAAAGTGGCAGGAAAACTCGAGAAGAAAAGAATGAAAGCTATTATATTTGCTTATGATTTGATGGTATGGGAGGAGAAGGAAGAAGAAGTAAAGGAACACTTACAGGAATGGAATGAGGAAGTGAAAGAGTGTGGAGTGAAATTTACCATGGAAAAGTGTGAAGTGATGGTAATGACAAGGAAGAGAATAAGCAGTAGTAAAGCTATAAAGTTAGGTGGAGTAGATCTGAGAAAAGTACACAGGATGTAAAATATTTTGGAAGTGTGATTGAGCTGATAGGTGGAAGCAGAGAGGATCTAATGAGAAGAGAACAGAAGTGAGATTAGTTTTATAGGTGTGGAAGAGACCTGCTACAGAGAAAGAGAAGTGCTCTTGAAGTGTTGTATAAGTCATACTTTTACCCATTTTCACATATGTGGCAGAAACATGGACATTGAATGTAAGAAAGACTAGGAAAGAGGAGGCCATGGGAATGAAGTTTGTGAGGAGCATGTTAGCTGTTACGAGGAGAAAAATAATTAGGAATTAAGTTATCAAGGAAAGAGTGGGGGTACGGTGATTACATGAAATAGTAGAGGAAGCAAGTCTAAGATTGTATGAGCATGTAATGAGGATGGAAAAATAGAATGCCAAAGAAAATTATGGAAATAATATATGTAGGAATAAGACCGCAAGAGAGGCCACTAAAGAGATGGGAGAAGCAGGTAACAGAAAGTGAGCAAATGAGAGGAGAAGAATTGTGGAGAGATAGAGGAAGATGGAGGCATTTTACTAAACTGACCCGTTTGATGAAGATTTGTTGTAATTCTTTTTTTGAAAACTATCTATTTATCATTAATAAAATGAGCAATCTACCAAATTGCCAAAGCAGGATTGTTTAGCATACAACTCAGGAAAGCTCAAAAGGGAGATCCTTTGATAGACTATTAGATACTAAATTCATAACTTCCAAAATGTAACTCTCAAAACCTTCGCTTGTCTTGAGGAAGAATGTAAGGGCCATCATTTTCTAATTTTTTCACCTTCTTCACTAAAATAGTAGTCCAAAGCTTTGAGCTTAGGTAATTGTAAAATGAATAATTCCATGCATCCCTGCTTCTAAAATAATTAATGCTTAGTAATACTGGTAGCTTTTCAAAGTCAGGTTAAAATGATAGCAGATCAATTTAGTTCCCAAACAAGATAGTGAAGATCACCAGTGAAATTTTGTATAAGCATTTTGAACTCTGGTTGATTTTTTCTCTTTTTGTGCACCTCATATTACTACGCGTTTGACTTATATGCCTGGTTGATATTGAATCTGTTTCACCCAAATTTTACTTTAAATTACTCCCATTCTCTAGCTATTTTCTAATATTCTCTTCTTTTATTCACTCACAAGCACAGGAACTAAAGATGTAAATACTGTTGTCATTTGTGGTGTAATTTTTCACTGGATTTTTCAAGTAGGGTTGTAATTTTGTTATAAAATATTTGTAATATCATAGATGTATTTCTTTTCATTAATGTAGTTATTAATTTAAACTTAAGATCTTAAATTATATTATTTTATACATATGTTAGATTGTTATAGTGCTAGAATGTTTTTGTGTATTTGTAGGGAACACAATCTCGTCTTGGTGGTGTCACGTTTGAAGTATTAGCAAGTGAAGCATATGAACGACATCAACTTACCTACATGGAGTACACCCCAGACATGTTAGTTCTCAGGAACCCTGGTAATTATCACTGGCGCAGTGGGGGAGAGAAGCACATTAATGACCCTGCTAGTATTGCAAACTTGCAGGTACTACCCTAAATCAAATAAAAATATTCATTGTTGTAGATTATTTAAAATAAATTAAGTAATTTTAATACTTTCAGAATATATTATCAATCTTTGGGACTGAAATCTTCTTTTCAGATATGATATACTAGCCTACAAAATCTAATTAATTGAGTTGACATATTAGGCGTACTTGTTATTTCATTAGAGCCTTTGTTAAATACAATGTTTATGTTTGTTTAGGAAGCTGCCATTAACAAAAACAAGAATGCTTATGATCGATTTCGTGAATCAACTTTAGAGAGTGTAAAGTGGTGCACTCTAAGAGGGCAATTGGAGCTAGCCTATTCAGATAATCCAATCAATATAAGCCTAGTGGAGCCAGCTTCAGAAATTGTCAAAAGATTTGTTACAGGTAAATATTTGTGTTTTCTCTTTAATTTATAAATTTGTATTCTATGACTACCCTGAAAAGTTATACACTTACTTTATGTGGTTCCACCATAGTATTGCTTATAAGATAGTCATACTGTTATTGATACAAAAATAAAGTTTTTAAAAGTATTAATCAAATTTAATTAAATAATATTGAGTTTTAATTTAAGAACAATTAATGTTTTTTCTGTACCTTCCTCCATGTATAATGTTTATTTATACTGTTATCTCGATTTATATACATGTGGGCCTACCTCATGTCGGTACCATAAAAATCTCAAACGTCTGGCTTCATTAACGTTCATAAGCCATGATGTCATTACATAGTATTATGACATAAAATAAATGTTTAAGTAATGAAATACCATTTCTTATATTTAACATACACATTTACTTTTATTAAAAGTTGGTAACCTGCCGGTCTAGGAGTAAGGTATCAGACTTTTCTGCTGGGGATCCAGGGTTCAATCCTCAGTCCCGGCACAGATTTATCTGATTACCAAACTCTTCCTTCACCTCTGACAAGACGTGTATTAATACAACTTTTGAAAATGTGGAATGCCAAGCCTCCACCATAGTTCGGATCCCACGTTAAACTGTAGGTCATCCATTTCATCTTACAATCACCCTTTTATTACACATTAGCGTAATTGTGTATAGCCCGAACAGGTAGTAATATGCGGTATTAGTAGTAATAGTAATAATAATAATAATAATAATAAAAAGTTAACATTTAATTTTTCCTTAGTACCATCCTAATTTTACAACAAACTTGCACGTCATTACAATATTAAACTGGTTAAAGATAAATCTAGTAATCTGTAACAATAGCAACAAGGAGCATGTGACTCGCACGGGTAGTAGGCCTGGTGCTAAAAAAAATGGGTAATAAAGCAATTTAGGTACTCAAATAATTATTTATACACATTTTAACCCAACTTAATTTTGCCAATTAGCTAGACTTATTAATATTTCTTTCGCTGATCTTAGAGGTCAAGGATCCAAATATGATCAAGTTATGTACCTAACGCTCAACAGGAATATCACCAATACTGGTATTGTTATTGGTATGCACTTGAGAGGGCTTACCACAATTATTTTTTCTTACATAAAACTTACTGGAAATTTGTTGTTACTGTACATTATTTGTTTGGATTTTCTGCCAATATTATTTTGATTCCATACATATTAAAATTATGGCTTGAGCAAAGGGAATTGAAGAAGGTCTAATATTTAGTGGCATTTATATAATATCTTACATGTTTAAATATGAACAAATATTATGGTATAAGTTAAAGACAAGTACAATCTTGTGAAGAGGGTGTGCTTCTAATAGAGTGGAACTAGAATGTTAAAGATCAATAAATTTTTTATGTAACTATTGTGTTGTTTTTAGTTTTACCCTTAAATTATTCTCATCTTTTAAAGATATACAAAATTGCATTAGTGAGCTCCAGAAGATCTTTTGTTACTTCTTAAACCAGGGTCAAGATAAAATTTTGTTGTTGAAGGGGTTTTACATGCCAAGCAAGCCAATTTATATTGGTGATATTACGGATGTCCTTCACTTTCTTTGTAGGTATCGACAAATTATCTATTCCTAGCAAACTTCAAGATTACTACTAATTTGAGTGAGATTTGCCTTTATAAACTCTTTCATTAAAGTATAGTTATTTATAATAATTTGCATTTAAAATAATTATATATTTTTTATATTGGAGTTATGTGAGCAAAGAGATGTAAATACAACACTGCAATACACAGACTAAACACATAATGCTCATGAACTGTAGTCACTCCTCATTGTGAGAGCCATATAGTCTTTTTTCTCTCTATTCCACTCTCTATTCCACCAATCCGAAATAATTGGGACTGGGGCCTGTTCGAATTATCTGAACAAATATATGATAACTATAGATTAAACTAACAATTATTATACAATCACTAAACTAACAGTTTCACTATATTATATAATTAAGGACACGCTATACAATATTGTTTTTTGACAGTTGGCTACTATTGTTCTGCGAGTCAGTGAGTACGATGCCTCAGCGAGTGGAATAAGGTCAGTCACCCCACCCGGTTGTCACTACTTGTCTGTTGCCATACATGAGTGGGAGAGGGACCCACCATATTATTTTCAGCTTAGTCATGAGAGATCTACCAAAGTTAACTGTTGTATGTGATTAATCATTTTATTTTTAAAATAATCTCTGTTCACATTATTGAAAATTTTGGACTCATATGGTTCGGATTGGCAGTGTTTAAGTGTATATAATTCTTAGCTGTTAACTGGTTTTGTGTGGTTTATCTGGTAATAAATCATTTGTGTTGGCAGAAAATTGCATTAGACATTTAATTAATTTTGTTTGAACTAGGTGCAATGAGTTTTGGCAGTATATCTTTGGAAGCACATGCCACACTTGCCATCGCCATGAATAAAATAGGAGGAAAATCGAACACTGGAGAAGGAGGTAAGACCTGACTTCAGAAATCCATATTTATTTACTTAGTTAACTTTATATATTTTAAGTGGAAGGACTACCTTGTAAAATTTGAGAAGTGCTATCAGCGCAGCTCCTAAGAAACGTCCATATATTGAACTATTTGGACTGTTTAACCGACACCGAACTAGAGTTACGGTGTTGTCATATCTGTCAAGTTATGTTCTGAAAGAGTGAAAGGGGAGAGAGCTAATCTTTTGTTTACATGGGTCAAGTTTCTTGGAAGGGAAAGGTCAGAGTGCGGCTTTTATCAAAGACCATTTACTTAGTTTGCAGAAATCTGCTGCTTAATTTTTAGGTTGAGCTCAAATAAGCAGTAGTATGGTTTTCTTTCTTTTTATTTCTTACCTAGTGGAAGAAATCATTTTGCACTCGACTTTCTTGTATTAGACTGGTTTGCTGGTGACGAGATTGGGGTTCATTTCCCAGTATAGTGTACTGAGGATGTTTTTCTTTTCTCAAAACGGTTCCAAACACGTAATTTCTATTTATTTATTTATTTCTAGCACCGCTTCTTACTACCCTTTCGGGCTTAACACTTATGTACTAATTACTCTAATGTGTTAGGCATCGGGAAGGTTAAATTAAGAGGATGTGCATCCATATTTTCGTGGAGTGAGAGCGGAAAACTATTTAGGGCAAACCACTTGACTGGAATCGAACCGTGATCTCCCCATCTTCAGCATGTCAGTTGAACACGGTGGGTAACACACAATATTAGACTGGATAGCTGGTGGTGGGAAGATTGAAGTTCAAACCCCAGTCGGGTGTAACAAGGGTATTTTTCCTTAACATGGTTCCCCACTCTTAATCTACACAAATGTAGGTACATTCAATATAAAATGTCACCTTCCTCATTCCTAGTTCATTAGGGTAAATTGATGTATGTGTATAACTCAAACAGGTAGTAAGTCACAATGAAAAAAAACAAACTATTGTGATGACTACCAAGAGTGTCAACGAAAGTTGATTAGTGTCGGGCGAGGTAGTTTGTAAAAAAAAAAAAATTTTTGAGGAGTTTTTAGGGGATTGACTCCAAGCTAGGTCTCTTTAAGCATTTAGAAATAATAATAAATGGTTATAGAATCTTTTTGAAGTTTGATGCAAACCATATTTCAGCTTCAAACTCAGAGTATATAGAGGGAAGTTTTAACAAACTGGAGGAAGGCACATTTCAATGGGGGCAGGAGGGAAGGGGAGAAATATGTGGTAATACCCTACCCTACCAACCCTCCCCCCTTCCCAGTTCACCCTCAATGAGTAACACTGGATATAAAAGAATCGACAGACACACCTTGGAATGTAGATCATTTTTTTCCCTCAGTGTCTGACTTAACCCAAGTTATGAGGAGTGAGGACAGTGTCTGAGAGTCACAATGGTTACTTAATTTTCCTTAAAAGATTCATATGTCAGTCATGTAATCACTTTTGATGGAAAATATAAAAATCCAAATGATAATAACAGTAATAATAATAATGGTAATATAAATATCTTATCAATTGACATAAAGGTATTTTTATTTTTTAAACCTTCTTTTATGGCCATATAAAATTGGGGGTCAGAGGTATGGACCCCCCTTGAAAATTGTTAGAGCCCTTAAAAGTAAAGGGGAAGGGGGGAAGAGAGATATGTATATATTATAAATAAGAAATTGTGTTTTTTACTTTTCATTCTTGTATTACATAAGCCAGATAATAATTATTAATGTTATTATTATCTAATATAAACTTAGAGATGCACTAAAAATTCCTATTGTAAAACTAGTTTTACCAATATTAGCTTTTAACATGTATAAAGGCATAACTATCCAGTAATGGACCCATGGTGGGTAACCCCAAGAAAAAAAAGACCCCACCCTCCCCAAATCGTATGTACAATTGTAGATTATAAAAACACGTTGACATTTATTATTGGAATTATTTTATAATAAGTAATAATATAGAGTAGTTAGGTTGAATTTAGAGGAAGTGCACCCACATTTGCTTGGAGAGATAAGAGTGTAAACCCTTTGAGGAAAAACCACCCTAAGTGCATTACTATACAGCAATAAAAGTTGATAAAATTGTTGCTGAAAAGTTTCAATATAATTTATAAAAACTTAGTCTGAATTGAATAATACAATATTAATTAATATTATAAAATCTCTTATTACTTATCAATATTAACACTTATAGAGGCTAAACAAACATTGATCTCTGTGAAATTGTCTAAATTTCCTCTAAGGACAAACTACGGGCAGTTGCTCCCAAACCTCTTCCCAGCTGGCTGGAGATCTCCAGTTAATTTCTCTTGAGGTTCATATATATTTAGATCCTCTCAAGGCTTAAGTGGTGAATGCCAGATCTTATACTTTAGAATGAGAAAAATGAAGTTCAAAGGAAATTATTAAATTAAGAATGTATTTGATTTTAGATAAAGTTTAGTTAAAAAAGTTAAAATAAGGAAAAAATAGAGAATTTAGTAAAAGAATAGTGACATTTAGAAATAGTGATGTTTTTCTGGCTTCTCGGAACGGTTTAAAAAATTAGTGGTAAATATTAAACTACCATACCGGAATCCTACATTAACAACACAGGTGTGAAACTAAATTGTTGTTTCCAAATCAAGCTGATGTTGCTCCAAGGCTCATATTTGTATTTAGTGTAAAATTAATAATATGATAGTGCACCAACCATGGATAGATAGATCAATAAGAGCGATTAATTTTTTAACAGAATGGTTTAAAATAATGATTTATTTTAATTAGTCAAAATACCGACCGTTAGAGAATGAAATATTTTAAAACAATTAAAATACATAATTACTAACAAAATATAAAAAAGGCTGCATCGATTACTTAAAAAGGCTACATGTGACCTTAAGGCCACAGGTTCTCCATCCATACTGGTTATGTACGTGATCAACATTGAGAGATTGATTGAGATTTGAAACCTTTCCAGGGTCAGTGCTGGTTGTTTTCAAAATGAGAATTATCAATCAAGTTTTCCCATCCTCCCGTCATGATAATAAGGGCGCATTATTAATCTTCCTTCCATCCCTAGCCCTTAGATTAATTTATTCAACCTCTTATGTTACATGAATTAATTAATAATATGTATTTGCTATCAACATTTAAATTTAATCTTTATTTAATTTTCTCAGCTTTTGAATATTGTTTCATTATTATAAGCAAGCCTAACAAGACTATCATGATAAAGAATATAAGTTTGATCCATTATTAGACATTAAAATTAAAAGCCTACTATTATTAACATTTGTTATTTTTATTATTTCTTAGTACTATATTCTAATATATTATCATTGCTTGTTAATATTTTTACTTTAATATAATCACGCTTAAGATTATCCTAGCATTAATTGATATATTAATTTTTTGTTAAAGTTTCAGTGTTAATTAGATTAAAACACAATTTTTCTTAGTTGTCATCAATATTATTTATATTAAACCAGTTTTTCTTTAATGTTGCTTTCAGGGCCTTCGTGCACCTAAATTTTTAAATCCTGCTGTATCTGACTATTTATTTTGAATTATTGGTTTTATTTTATGCTGATTATTCTCTAAGAAATGCCTTAAATATGTCCTGGCTGAAATCAAATATTTACTAAGAGTTTCTATTTATTCAAAGGTGAAAATGCTGATCGTTATCTGAATCAAGATCCAGAAAATAATATGAGGTCTGCTATCAAACAGGTGGCAAGTGGTCGATTTGGAGTTACAGCATCATACTTGGCGCATGCTGATGATTTACAAATCAAAATGGCTCAGGGGGCAAAGCCTGGTGAAGGGGGTGAACTTCCAGGCTACAAAGTAAATAATTTTACAAAACGATATATTTTAGTTAAAGAAAATATATCCTATTATAAAAATTGGTGACTATTACATTTTTTAAAAAGGAAAATGAACTATTTAATTCAAGGTTACATAATTAATTGCTTAGGCTCAAAGGAATAGCTAATTTGAATATAAATCGTATTGGTCATGCCAAAAGGTTTTCCATTGTAACTTTTTTTTTAAGTTTTACTTTTTTTTTAATTATAAAACTACATTCTTTATTCATCTAATGTAGAACAATTTAAATTCTAAAAGCTTGAAAAAAGTCATCTACCCACTTTCATGAGATATTAAAGATAGACATAAGTTTAATAGATTTGACCTCGCACACCTAGTAACCATTATACTTTACCACTGTGTTTGGGAAAGAGTTGGCTAACTTTTTCTTTAACTATGTGTTAAGATAATTTTCCTAGGTTTTCTGAATCGGGCATGATACATTATGTAGTTTCTGATCATTTTTTTTATTTAAAAAAAATATCATCTTCGGCTTCTCTAAATTATTAATCTTGTTCTGTCCAAGTTTATATTATTAGAGCCCTATCTTTTAGTTCTAGAACTCTGGTGGATTTCCCAATTATTTTATTCAACACTATATTTAGTATATTGTCTGCTTTAGATTCCTATCGACCTCAGAATCGATAATGTGTTCATTTTTAACTTCGTGAAAATATGCTCCATTATCTTCTTTTTTAAAACTTCTCATTTATTCATAAAAAATATGTTTGACATGATATATAAATAAATAAAAATAAAAACTAATAACTCAATAGCATCAGCCTGCAAGCGAGTTGCTGCTGTATGTTGGCAAAGATAGTACCAACATGTGTGGATAGAGGGTGTCATGTGGTCAGTAGAACGAACCCTTTGGTTATTAATTACAATTTTTTAGGTCAAAGCCTCCGCTTCTTTATTCAGGTAGCTCCTAGTTGGTCCTCACAACACTGAATTTGATCCCCCATTAGGGACCCACTGTTTCACAGAAACATCTGGAAGCGCTGGAGATTGAATCCAGGACCTCTGGATTTGTAGCCAGGAACTCTGACCACTAGACCACAAAGGCTATCATCAATTAATAATAGGGATTATAGTTATTTGAAGTGATAATTCAGAAAATGGTGATAAAAACTATCCACTATCCATAGTGCATGTAGTAAATGAAAACAGTAAATTAAGTGTGAATGAATTAATAATATTTATATACGCATCTCAAAAAATATTGTATCTACACACATTAAGAATAAGATCCTTTGTTTAAAGCATTCTGTAGCATATCTATTTTAATTAAGTAATTAGATTACCTGAAACAATCACATTTAATACTGCAAAGCTCATTCGTATTAATATGTAATTACACTGCTACATCGAAACTCTTGTCACATATAATAGCATTTGACCAAGTGGTATATTCCTTCATCAGAGCGCAATGCCAATATAGCAAACATGCCATGAAAGGTCGCTATCATTATCAATGCGTCACACATTCATAGAACTATTATTCTACATATAAATGTGAGAATTATAGATCAACATTTAAAAAATAATATCACAATAACTATATATAAAACACTTTGGAGGGATAATTTTTATTACCTAAAATAGCTGACTTTATTTTACACCCATTAATGTTTCCAGCCTATGGTGCAGGTCAATTTTTTAATCAAGTTATTTTCCACTACTGGCGTGCTAGGCCTGTCGTATCCCTACATCCATCACTGTTTCCAGCCCATGGTCTGTGTCAGTTTTATATTCAAGTCATATATTTTCCACTACCGGCTTTTTAGGCCTGTCATAGCTTCATATGCCTTATAATCTAACTTAAAACTAGGACAGGCACATCATCCAGTACCTGGCCATCAAGTTATCACTATGATAGAGTAAACTTACAATTCACCAATAATAATTTGTTGACCATGCCTGTAATCGAAACCGGGCCCTTTAGGCCGGTAGATAGACATGCTATCGATTCACCTAAGATGTCAGATTGAAATAAATGACTCTCAATTATAAATATATTTCAAAATACAGTTCTATCGTTTATTCAAAAATTCTCATTTATTTAAATTATGTAAACATTTTATTACAGAATATTTTCTAAACCTTAAACGTTTTTAAGTTAACTTCATTATTTATTTGGCATTTATCTACATTTATCTATATTTATGAATATTTAAACATGTTAAATATATAAATTTTTTTATTTCCTCAAGGTGACAAAGGATATAGCTAAAACTCGCCATTCAGTTCCTCGAGTGGGTTTGATATCACCTCCTCCTCATCATGACATTTACTCAATTGAAGATTTGGCTGAGCTGATTTATGATTTGAAGTGTTCCAATCCAAATGCTCGAATATCAGTGAAGCTTGTTTCTGAAGTTGGAGTAGGTGTGGTAGCATCTGGAGTCGCTAAGGTGAGTGTTTACATAATTATAAAAAGTATATTTCAGTACAGGGGCGGCCCGAGGTAAACTTTCCTCTGAGGCTTTTTGGTGCCCTCCTATATAACTAGGGGATAAAAGAAAAAAATGATAATAATCCCGAAATCTAACAGCTCCAAATCCCACTTAACCTGGGCGTGATAGTAAAATAATCTTAAGGGAATCTCTTTAAATGCTAGACATACTTCAAACGTTTCACTGAGTGACTGTACAAAAGCAGTATTACAAAGAAAACTTTAAATATATATTTTGTAGGCAATGTTCTTGGATTTATTATTTACTGTAAATAACACTTTATTATAATTAACATACAAGTTAATCGCAAANAAGATTGCTGTTTCCTAAAATGCTGTATGTAAAATATTTTTTTTAAGAGTGGCACTAAATCCTATTTTATACCCCACAAAAAAACTACACCAATATGTCATATTTCTTGTTAGTAACAAAAAGTGAACAATTGCTATGCTTAGCAACTCCACTATTAAACCCAGGTTACGTTAGTTCGGTGGTCTCTTTGGCGTCCCCCTCGAGATGGCACCCCGGGCAGCTGCCCGGTTTGCACTGCCCTTAAGCCGCCATTGTATACCTTACCTCACAGTATTTATTAAGATTGAAACTCCCAACTTTGTTCCAATATTACCTTAGACCATTTGAATTTTGATTTAAAAACATGAATAAATAATTAGGGACATTCTTGTAAGAAAGTATATACAATATATTTTAATTTTATTGGATAAATGTTTAAAGCCTTGAGTAAGGTCTAAATAGTACTTATCTCCAGGGTGGATAGTATCAATAAACTCTGATGAGGTGATTTATAACTGATACTTAAAGGAATTATTATTCAAGAAGATTTTAAATATTTGAATAACACTTGTACTGAGAAAAATACCAAAATATGAGGGTGGTCCTTCATAGTTGGATGGACCAGGATTATTTTTTCTTCATTCAATACCTGTTCATCAATTTCAGCTTTATTTGATCTTTATTTCTTTTATTCAATCAGGGGAATATTAATCAAAAACTATTTCCAAGCTAATGTTTTTCTTGTAGAGGTTCAGGCATTTTAGGAAGTTTTTGTACTGCATTCCAGTAATTTTAATCCAATAGTAAATGTATACTTTTCAAAATAGAAGTTTTTGTGGGCTTATCATCTGTTCAAGATGAATGAAATTTCCTAATATATGCTAGTCAATATTATTATTACTATTTTAATTCATTTTTACTTTCACCCAGTCAGGATATTTTAATGATTCTTCTTCAGTAAATATATTTTATCTTATTCTTAATAATTTTTTGATCCACTGGTTTGAGTTTTATAGTCACATTATATGAATAATACAATCTGTTTGCATTTTAATTATCTTGAAACATTTTAAGGTGCACAGAACAGTTGTCCACAACTTTACTCTTTTGGGTTTAGGATTGCTGATAAAGTTATAATTTCCAGTTCTCATTGGTCCTTTTAGTAATCCATGTTTTTTTATTGGCTTCATATTCAAGTGGGAGTATCTTAACATCAACAAAGCATCTAGACCATTAAGATTTTCTAGTCAATAGTGGAACTTAAGTTTCTGTTCCAGGATAAAGCTAACATGCTCTTTATTGCTTTTTCCTACACAACAGGATTCCCCTATAAATTCATAGTTTGTCTTACAATCAGTTTAAATATAAAATGCTTCAAATCATTGTCCCTGTACAAGTCACCATTTCCTTTGAGTTCCACTAGCACTTTCTCAAAAGATAATTTTGCAGTCTTGTTGGTGAACTTAAACTTACCAGTCTACACCACCTTTAAAATCACCAGAGGCTAACTGACCATAAAACTTTTTAACTCTTTCTATTATTGGGAATGTTCTAGCCCTGAACTTTCCTTCAAAGACTTATTACAATATTTTGTACCCACATTTGATATGTAGAATCTTTATTAATTATCTTGTTATAAATGTAATACATCTTTCAAAATTGTTTCATTGCACTTTATTAAACCTTTAATAGCGTTTCTATCATAATCGGCAATACCATTATTTCTGTTCATAATACTGAATGATAAACACACAGTTTCCTTATAATATAGCAGGTTTTCTTTAGCTAATATAAAATACCTTATAACCTGTAAAGTTTTTTCCTTCTATGTAACTAGCTCAACATTGCTCTAATTAATTTTGTTCCTTATTTAACTGACACATGGTGTCATTTAGGGGAAAGCAGAGCACATTGTTATTTCTGGCCATGATGGTGGGACTGGTGCTAGTTCATGGACTGGAATAAAAAATGCTGGCTTACCATGGGAACTTGGTGTTGCAGAAACACATCAAGTTCTAGTTCTAAACAACCTCCGTTCTCGAGTTGTTGTTCAAGCAGATGGTCAAATACGCACAGGTAATATTTTTCACAATTCTTTTGTAAGGGTGTTCATTGCAATTTATTAACAGTTCCGAATCAGATTAGCCCAGAAATTTGTTTTAATCTAGACTTGACTATTATCTGAGTGTTTTTTTCTCTAATTGTTGTTATTTTTACTATATATTGCTTAATACAATTAATGTTTCTAAATTTATTGGACTATTCATTAATAGTCCTTGTTTTGATGTGCCTTAAAATAATAATTTAAAATGATAATTTACTATAAGAGCAGTAAGTAAATTGTTTATATATACATATTTTTATATTAATAAAATGAAAATAAATGAACCAGATCTAAAGTGTTGTTCAATAAGCTCATTGTAATTTTGTCTACAATATCATATGTCTTATAAAAAATACAATAATTACCGAAAAGTAAAAAAAGATCTAAATAGATGTACAACTGAAGCAATCATAATGTATATTACAGGTTTTGATGTAGTTGTAGCAGCCTTACTTGGAGCAGATGAGTTTGGATTCAGCACAGCTCCTCTCATAGCTATGGGCTGCACAATGATGCGCAAATGTCATCTCAACACATGCCCTGTTGGTATTGCTACCCAGGATCCTATTCTCAGAAAAAAGTTTGCCGGCAAACCAGAACATGTTATTAATTATCTTTTCATGTTAGCAGAAGAGGTAAGTGTGATTCCATAATTTACCTACCTTCCATTATTGTTTAATAATTTGATATACCTGTTTGATAGACATCATGGACATATTTATTAACATATACTCCGAATAGTTTTACCCAAATACCAAGCGCTAAATCTGAATTTTAACAGAGGACCTAATACTTGTTGAGTATATTTAAGAGCAGTTAATGTCAAAAAACTAGGGTGTTCACCTAATTGCAATAAAGAAAATGTAGTTATTTTAGACTTAAGATTAGACCTATATAATTAATAAGGCCAAGATTAGAATCACAACAAATAATATAATATTAAAGCCTTTAAGTTGTATAATATCATTATCATAACACTCCTGGCCAGGGGTGCACCCAGAAATTTTCTTTGGAGGGGGCATATAATCATAGCCAGAACTAAATTTCAACCCCTAACTGTCTGAGTCTAGGAAAATTTAAACATATGAAATGCCTCACGGGTTAAGTTATGGTAACTTATAGCAACTATTTCACAAATGTAAGTTTGGTAAATCACTTTTTTTTAGCTTATAGCTAGCGTATAGTGAAAATCACTCAAATATATTTAATTTAACTCCGTGGTTATGAATAAAGGCTGAAGCAAATTTATGATGTGTTTAAAAAAGCAATTTTATCCTTAACTCTAGAACTATTTTCATAACATTAGCTCTTTATAAATAGCTAATTACAGTTTTTTTTATGTCTATAGGATTCTCTAAATTTCACACAAATTATTTTTTTGTAATCTTTTTTCTACTATTAATACAAGTTATTATTGTTTGAAAGAAATTTTAGTACATCAAATGCCCTATGCCGAGTTTAAAGTTTCAAGACACTATGCCTCAATGTGTTGATTAATCAGCTGTGGTAGATTTTTCAGTTCAAATCCGTCATGTCAAAGTTACTTAGTCTTAACTTGTTTTTTTATACAAATTTGGATTAGCCATAAGGGATTCTGAAGTATCTTATAAGTGTGGTCCCTAGTGTGATAACCCTTAACTTGGGTTGAGAAACTTCAATGAAATTAATGTACTTATCATTGTGAATGGGGGCTACTACTACTTATAAAGCTTTTCTTGTACCATTAATTTTGTTCTTTTAAACTGTAAATATGGTAAAGCTAACTAGAATTAATCTGACATTGGCCTTGTATACAATGTATCAAAGCTATTATTTTTGTGCTTTTTTTTTTCAATTGGGATTTTTATGGGCACGTTGAATATGTTTGTTTAACCGCATATGTTTTTACTATCAAACCATACATATACCTGGACTTAAAAAACTTTCTCTTAATGTAGTCGACTCATCTTATATGCTCTATATTTTAGTTCTACTTAATATGATTTACATTTTTTCTAAAATGATTTGTGCTGTGGTGAGGTTGTCAAGTGACCGACCCATTTTCCTTCCTTGGATGTGCCACACTGCCCCTGATCCCCTTCTCCCGCCAGACCCCCAACCTCATTCCACCTCCAACACTGACACACACACACACACACACACACACACACACACACACACACACACACACACACACACACACACACACACACACACACACATATATATATACGTATATATATATTTTGATACAAGGTAATATGTTAAATATTTGAAAACTCAAACGTGCACAAATATCAACTTTTTAAATTCATTTAATATGGCTAACTGCTAGTTTACTATTTGTAGGCCTACATAGCACTAATTAGACTGGTCACATTTTTAATAATAAAACATTACAAATTATATAGCAGGGAATTAATTCCCCCTTTCGCCCATGTGACATGTTAGAAGGCCATGCTGAATCACACTTTCCCATCATTAATATACATACTCTGCCATATCTTAATAGTCATATGGACAGGATTAAAATGTAAATATTATATTGAAGTGTTTACCAACTGATGGTTTTGCTGATCCATAGGCATGTTGCTACCAATCAGCAGAGAAGTTATTAATTGTAGTTCTAATTGTAAATTAAGAAGGCTGAGAATCAGTTTTGCTTAAAAATAGCTCCCAACAAAGTCTCTTCATTACACCTTACCTCACATCACCAATCCCTGTAACTTGCAAGTCCTTCATTTGAAACAATTAAATTTACTTCTCTGTTTATTAAAAAGGTTTGGGAGTTAGTACCCTAAAGATTTTAAAAAGTATTAGGGCACTGCTTGAAACAATATAATAAAATAAGTAATTAACTTGTGCTAAATTAAATGAATAAGTAAAAGAATATATATATATAATACATAATTATTTTATAGATCAACTTTGTCTTCATCTCGTTGAAGATGCATTTACAAATAGAAATAAAAATGTGATATTTCAAATACATAACTTTTTCTAGCATATTGGTTTAGTTCACTCACTAAAATAATCTGTTGAAAGTTAGTTGTTTTAAATGGTATTTGAACTACACATTATGAATAATTTTACTTTTAAATTACTATTTATGTTTTTAGATCAGAGATCATATGGCTCAGCTGGGTGTTAAAAATTTTCAAGATTTGATTGGTCGCACAGATCTACTCAAAGTGAGTGAGTCAAGTAATCCCAAAGCAAAAACACTCAATTTCAACCTGATTCTGAAAAATGCTCTTCATATGCGTCCAGGGGTGAATATAGTTGGTGGGTCAGAGTCACAAGTAAGTTATCTCTGTATATATGTTACTTTGAAAATTGAAAAATGACACCGGGACACTGGACTTTAACCCGGGACATTTGGCTTGGTACGCCAATGCTCTAATCACTGAGCTAACCAGGAATCGTCCCGTGCCCAGGGTCATTCTTCACTCATATTTTAAGGCAGAATCTATGACGGACGTGCGGAAATCGTCGGCTACAAATGTGTGATTTTGTTAAGATCACGAGCTATCAGGGTTCGATTCCTGTCTCCAGGTGTCATTTTTCAATTTTCAGAATATGATATCTAGATGGAGAATTCCTCACTAAAAGCATAAATAATATCTTCATCTATTTGATTCTTATGTATATATGTATCTTAGTGTAGTTTTTTTTCAGTTTAGTTTTAGTTTGTATTTTACTGTAATTTTTATAATAAAAGAGGTGATATGTTACAATATTCTCCCCAGAGCCTTTCGAATGGGCACGCCACCTGACCGATTTTATCTGACCACTAAGCTAAAATCACTGTTCATTGCACAAATCATTAACTATCTCAAAGTGTTACTGCCTCTGCCTGGCTATGTAATAATGCCACCTGGTTGGCTAAATTTTCTGGGGAGAGCACTGAACAATTATAATTACTTTGTTAATCTTTACTTTTATTTTACTTGTACTGTTATAACCATTACTAAGAGTTAAAAAAAAAGTTCTAGAAGAAAAACATAAGATTAATCTTAAATGAAATGTTTGAAAAATTAGAACTCGGAATTCAACAAAAACTGATAATTTTATTTCAAATATTAAATATTTAGCATTTGCATGAAAAACACTAATTTTCTCTTGCAGTGTGAATTTTTTTTCGATCAAATGTCGAAACTAGGTCACTTTTTTATGTTATCAAAATGTCATCATTAACACTTCATGACCTCTAACAGTGGCCATGTGGTATGAAGTGTTCATAATTGACTTGATTTAAATGCTCATTGTAGAAAATTCTACCTACATTCAGGGAGATAAATTAGAGCAGACATATTCAACCCATGGCCTGCAAGCTCACTTTGTGCGGCCTGCAGATCAATAGAAATATTTCAATTTTCATAAATAAACAACAAATTATGCTCTCAATTTTATTATATCTAGGCATTAGGTCCTATAAATTTCATGTATGGCCCCCAGCCAATTCCTCAAGAACTTATGTGGCCCTCAGCCCTGGAACAGTGTGACATGTATGAGTTAAATGCTAATCAAAAAGGGCTGTGTGTGAGTTGGCAGCTTTAGTTCTTCTAAACTTATGATAGAGAAATAACTGATATTGGTTGATAATGACCACATATTTTGAGTGAATCTATTACCTCTCTAAAAAATAATAAAAGAAAATCATTAAATATGGTCAGGGTTTTTATTAACCCTTTGAGTGTCAACATTGCTCATAGTGATGCACAAAATATTTGCTAAAATTGCCAGCATATATCACAGCGATCCCATGTTTCCGAGCTCTTAACTTAGTTCTAAGCCAACAAATAGGGCAGATTTAATCTCCAGTGCATTCTATTATGTTAAAGCTACTTTTATTTGTCTTTGCATTTGGAGTTTTGACATATCGAGCATGAACATTATTTTCTAACTTTATTATGAGTTTTATCTTTGGCCATGTTTGCAAACAACATAGCTTCTAAGAGGAAAGCTGTAATCCAAGACACAGAAATACTCCCAATACTTACTGATAGCTCAACTGAGTGTGATGACTTTGATTCTGATTCTGAATTTGTAAATAATGAAAATGAACAGGAATTGTCTTCAAGTGAAAGTGAAAGATCAGAAATACAAGCGGCAACTGTCATTGATAACGCGAGTGTGAATACAAGTGATTCTTATTGAGATGAAAGTCATATTGAAGGTCAGAATAATCCACCACAACCTCAACATATTTATGCAGAAGTACCAGGTTTGAAGCATTTCTCTCCTCCTTCTGATTCCAAGCCAATTATTTATTTTAGACTTTATTTTACTATAACCCTGCTAAAGTTGAGGGTCACTGAAACAGATAGCTTCCATTCATAACCCAATTTTAGCATCACATCTCAAGTAATGTTTTTTTTTGTAAATATTTTTACTATTTAGTTTTTAATGTTCTTTTCACTGATTTACTCTATTTTAAGCTATTAGAATTTTCAAAGCTTACAAATGAATGTTAAATAAAATAAATAAATATTTTTCTGGTGATTTTATATTATATTAAAAAAGGTATGTGTGGTTAAATAATCTGATAGGCAGGTATGTAAACTAGTTATGTACATATTTTAATGCAAGCCGTTCAAAGATTACAAAGTTATTCAAATTTAAATAATATCCTGTATTTTTCAGTAAAATAGTTTGGCACTTTTAACACGTACTTTTGTCATCTCTCTTGGAACTCAAAGGGTTAAATTGCTTTAAAAATTGGGTTTAGGGAAATGGCTTAGCCTCGATTATGGTTCCCACATAAATCATAATATTTTGATTGGAAAGGTTATAATTGCTTATTTTAAAAGATTAAAGAAAGTTGCTTTCTTCAGCGGTATGTTAAGTAGGTAACGTAGGCTTTTAAATTTTTAAAACCTGAATCTTCTAACTTTTCCTTTCTCTAGTTTATGACAATTCCTCATTTTGCTTTATCGTGAATAGAAATATCTTTTGTTAGGATACTGCATAAATTTGGTCTAAAGATTTTATATAAATACTTTTTTTTTACTCTTATTCCAAAAATGTTGTGTTTGGACCTGCTACCTCGCTTTCAACACACTTTTCATTTAATTAAGTTCCACGCAATATTGTTCATGATTAATATTTGTAGCTATTTCTATTTTACTAATCCAGTAATAGGAAAACAAAAAAATATAATGGTACTGACAAATAGGTAGTTCATTAAAATAAAAAGCATTAATCATAGTTAAATTTTGAGAATGATAACTAGCATGTTAAATTATCCCAAAAATAATGCCAGAAAATTATTTTTCTTCTCAACTCTAACATTGCTCTAAATTTATTTGTATTTGGTACATCTAAAATTTCAGATGGGTAGTAAATACTAAACTAAGTAATATATATATATATATATATATATATAAACCAATACTAACTGTATTAAATAAGATTACATTTTAAAAAACAAATTCAATAATTTGGATTAGATTTCACCCATGTATAGATAAAAGTCTTTAAAAAGTTAAACTACATTCATAACTATTTCTTATTTCTTTATACACATTGAGCTGATATTTAGAGAAACAAAATATGGCTAAGGGGTGTGTGTTCTATTTCCTTTTTCACTTACATAATAAGTCAGCATGATTAGCTCTTTGGCCTCACTACCCCAAGTACACGCATAAATACTTTTATTCAAATACTGTGTTTCACCACATAATTGTTGCCACTGCATAGTTATTGCAACTTGTTTTTTTAGTTTAAAAATCTGTTTATAAAATTTCATTCCATTATTGTATCATGGTATAGTCCTGTTCGTCATGTCAATTTAAAAGGTAAAGAGAGGCAAGCTAATTCCTCCTCCATCCTTAATTTCTACACACCACTAAAGATTTCTAGCTATTTCCCTTGGAAGCACAGTTGTCGTCCCCCACACTGCGAGCCTGGAGATCTCAGCGCATACACATTTCAGTAGTTATATTTCTGAAAGCAGAGTTGAGTAGTTTGTAGCAAGGGTAGTAGGTGGGGAGGAGAAGTTACCAAGCGTAAGTCACACGATACGGTAGGACTTGCATCTTTCCACACAATCTAAGCTAATGATCATCTGCTATCAATACATTCATTTTTTATTTAAGCCTTATATATTGGCTACACCCCACTTTTTCACACAAAAATTATGCACAAAATATGTGACGATTATGTAAAAGACTGTATCTAAGATTTATTCTAGATCTTGCCATCAGAGGTAGTTGAAAGCAAAGCATCTACATATTTTGATGCTAGGTTACTCTATCATTGTCTTAATTATCTGGATAGAGACATTTTGAATTTTCATAGTTAACTAAACTAAAGATACGTAAGTATGTAGTTCCATAATGTGTAGTTCTTTGAGAAAATTAACTATGAAAAATTGTAATTTTCAGGATTTTCAGCTAGAGAAGAGACTGGACAATCAAATAATTGAAGCAGCTTCTTCAGTCTTATCAGGAGAAACAACTAGAATTGACCTTTCCATGAAAATAAATAATGAAGATAGAGCATTTTGTTCGACATTGAGCTACCATATTGCTATGTATGTATGAAGTTTAACCTAACCAAGAAACTTGCCTTTCATTAGCAACCTATGCGTATAACCCGAACGGATAGTAAGACGCGGTGCTAATAACAAGAACAATTAGCAACCTAGTTTTATCTCTCACACATTATATAAGCACATTGTGCACCGACCAAAAAATTAGACAAATTAACTACAAGTTTATCTAAACCAACTTTTTGTATTTTATTTAATAAAGGGGATTATGCCATTTTATGCTAGTCTAACGACATTCTGACATTAAAGAAAAATTAACTTAGTCTACACTATATAGAGATGAATAAACAAAATACATTTTATAAACACTAGAAACATATTCATTTAAAAAAAAGTTAACACTGTTCATTCTCAAACATATTATTACAACTAAGACTGGTCGAGTAATATTATTTTTATAGAGTTAAAATCATTTTAGTGAATCATGAGGTAGATAATGTCTTAGGGAAAATAAATGAAGGGCACCACAATGATCTTCACACAAGTCTGTACATTTAAAGCTAAATTCTAAGCTTGATTGAGGGAGCAAACTTTTTGGTCTCATTTTATACTTTAATGGACGAAGCAACTGATTTGCTTGAGAAAAATTAATTGGCCATCTATATGTATAGTGTTTTAATGAATCATATTTTGCAACAATGGCAGATTGCTATTTTTTAGGTATCTTTGACAACTTCTAAATAAATGATTCTATCTCTGCTCACTAATGTTATGTAATGTTCTAGATGGTAAAAATGAATAACGCTGTCCCCATCCTACTCTTAAATTTCATAATACAAAAAATCTCAAGAAAGGATAGACTATTATCAACAATTAAATTTATCAATGTTTTATTCGACTTCAAACACTAAGTTCAAACATATACTTATTTTTATGAACACTGCTCATTCAAGAATCCTAGATTGAACTCATATAGGAAAAGTTAACATTATGCTTTAGGTTGATATTGTACATTTTATATATCCAAATGAAATGAAATGTTTCTGTTGGTATGCCCACCTAAAGCTCCAACCTTTAAGGCCGGGTATATGGATACCTGTCTATACAACCTTGGCTTTCCCACGTACCTGGTATTAATATAAAATTAAAGTCACTTTTATGCGATTGTTTTGTGACACTTTCTTGATTTCAAAAGTATTCATTAAGCCTTATTTATTTCCATAGGAAGTATGGTGATGAAGGTCTACCAGAAAACAGCATAAATATCATGTTGAAAGGTTCAGCAGGCCAAAGTTTCTGTGCTTTCATGTCAAAGGGAGTTCATGTTACTTTAGAGGGTGATGCGAATGATTATGTAGGCAAGGTGAGAAATGTTGCAACTTTATTGATTCTATAAATATATTAATACAAACGTTATATCTTTTATAGCTCCATAGGAACCCACTTTGGTGGGCAATTGATCTAAGGTGCTATTCTCGCTATTGACTGAATCAGTGAATTACCACTCACAGGGAGATTGGGGGTTTGAATTCTGATCGGGTGTATTTCCTTAATGGTTAACACACTCCCTCTATGCAAATTTGGATACATTTCCTCTAATTTCAACCTTCATCATTCCTAACACATTAATGTAATTAGTACATGTGTGTGTAGCCCAAATAGATAGTAACATACAGTTTAAAAAAACATGATATTCCTATGGTGTAGGAGGTATTTAATTAAGATAAATAGTAAAAGGAGTAGATTTTAAAAACTCTTAAAGTGCATTACAGGTTTTGTAAGCTATCTACATGTGATACAAAATACAAATAAAACTATTATACATCTAACATTGTAATTGATTTTGTTTAAGTTGTATCTTTTAATTAAATAATATTATTCTTTAAATAGCTTTGCTTTTTGTAAATTGTTTGTAAATTTTACTAGCAACTTTTACTTACTTACTTTTACAACCAAAACATATTTTGCTATAATACTAATATTTTTTTTATTTTAGGGTCTGTGTGGAGGAGAAATTGTTGTATACCCACCTAAAAATTCTTCTCCAAACTTCAAATCTGAGTTGAACGTAATTGTAGGTAATGTTTGTTTGTATGGCGCCACGAGTGGAAAAGCTTATTTCAGAGGCATAGCAGCAGAAAGATTTCTAGTTCGAAACTCTGGCGTGGTGGCAGTGGTAGAAGGTGTGGGGGACCATGGTTGTGAGTACATGACCGGAGGCTGTGCAGTTATTTTGGGACTGACTGGGCGCAACTTTGCTGCTGGTATGTCTGGAGGCATTGCCTATGTGTTGGATGTTGATGGTTCGTTTATAGGAAAATGCAACTCAGAAATGGTAGATCTTTTACCATTGGAGGACAAGACTGATTTGGAATATGTTCTTGGCCTGCTTAAGCAATTCCACACTAAAACAGGCTCCCTTATTGCTGAAGACCTTATAAAAACATGGCCAGAATCTGCTAAAAGATTTATCAAGGTATGTTTTTAAATATAGTATATATATTATTAGTAACAATTATTAGTTGATTATTATTAGTTGATGCATGCTGTTAGAGGAATTTTTTTTATTAATTAATAACCTACTCTCATTTTTAAACTTAATCATAAAGTTAATGGGTAATTAACTATAATAATGCCCTAATGAAAGCAAATTTATTTTAGTGGTAGATAATTGTATAATCCTTTGAATTATATCTAGAAGCAGCTCAGCTACTAACATGCTGCTACTTATTAATAAGGTAGCATTAGCAAAAAAATGTATATAATGCTTTCTACATTGTTTGTGTGGAAATGATTTAAAAGAATACATTCCTATAAGCAGATGGAATTTATCTTAAACCAGAATTTGATGCTGAAATTGTGGTGGAATATAAACCTTTTATTCTTATATTTCGCAAAATACTTGGTTGTTTGCAGTATCATTTAAGTACATTTCATTAATTTCTAAAAGTCATCTTGAAAGTCTGTAATAATGGACCACTAACTCTTACTGTATATTCTCAGTGCACACAATTTTAACACTCATTTCACTATTCTTAATATAAAGAAGTGTTAACTAAGAGCATATGATTATAAACTAATGCTACACTTTGTCAATTAAAAGACTGGTAATATAGATGGATGTATACGCTTATATATTGTGGAAATATTGGAAATCTACTGGAGCAGTGTGTGTTGTGAATGCTGTCATAGAAAACCTTGAGCTTCACATCTTTCCAGCACACATTCACTTTACTGAAATGACACACGATATATCCTACAGCTATTGAGGTGTAGGCCTACATAAATACTTAACATTACTTATTTATTTATTTTATTTTTCGGGCATTTAGTAAACTAATAAATATGTGAATAAGTGATTTAATTAAAGATTAAAAAATTTTAAATACTTCAAATAATATTTTAATTGACATGGAGGAAACAAAATCTTTACTTAAAGTGGTAGGTAGCTAGTGCATTAAGTTCATTTTCTTAAAAGATATCACACATAAATGGTTACATATTAGGATTAATAGGCCATGAAACGAAATAACACATGCATTGACATAGTGTAAACAGTGTAATATAATGTATGACAGAAACAACTAACCAGTAATCAGACCAACGAACTACTAGCAGTAAGATACAGTTACAGGGAGTAAGATATAGAGATAGCCAACATAACACAAACTTTGCAGAGTTGCCAATACAACTATATCAATACCTCCTCTCAATTCTGCAAAGATTAAGACAAAGAAAAAAAAAAAATCAAATATAATAAGGTAAAAGCCTAATCAACAAACTTTTGTATTCCAATACTTATTCACAAATTCTAATCAAATTTCTGTAACATTTAATAGATTTCTAAAGTACTCAAATTTCCTTATTGCTAATCCTTTTGTCATTATGTCTGCTACTTGTTCATCAGTAGCTACATACTGTAATTTAAAATCACCACTACTAATTAAATCTCTTACAAAGTGATGCCTCACATAATATGTTTGGACCTCTTCGTCTCATAGGTTTGTGCCATTTACATACAAGATTGGTTGTCTTCAAAGACAATAACTGGCTTTACACAATCAAGACATTCATCAAATAACTGGATTAAAAACTTATATTCAGACATTCCAGCAGAAAGAGCCAGATACTCAGCTTCACTACTAGAGAGAGCTACAACATTTTGTTTTTTGGAACACCATGACACAACATTATCATTTAATTTAACAACAAAACCTGTAACACTTTTCCTATCAATAGGATCACTAGCATAGTCTGAATCAACAAAAGCTTTAACATTTATATCTGCACAAATATTATTTTTAACATACTTCAAACCAAAATTACTAGTATATTTAAGATAACGAATAACATTCTTAAGATAATTCCAATGAGTTTCATTATAACAATTTTGAAACCTTCCAAAATAAGATACCGCAAAACAAAGATCTGGCCTTGACCCTAGCATCAAATACATTAAACTACCAATCAATTCTTTATATGGAACTTTATAACTTTTTCCCTCTGAGACCTTTTGTAAATTCAATTTTGGTTGTACTGGTATTTTTGAAATTTTACAATCATTCATCCTAAAATGATTTACAATTTTGTCAATAAGATTCTTTTGACTAATCAATATATTATCCTCTTTCTTTTCAATTTCAAGACCTAAAAATATCAATCTACCATCAGAAGTTAAATCCCTAATGTCAAGAGAATCCATTAACTTACCCTTTACACTATTAACATCATCAATTGAGCTTGAGAAAATAATAAAATCATCAACCCAAATCAAAATATATGTAGAATCATTAAAGTATAAGCATGGATCAACCTTAGATCTTAGAAAATTTAACTCACTCAACAATCGGTTAACACTGTCGTTCCAGCACTTTGGGCTTTGTCTCAAACCATATAGGGCTTTCACCACTTTACACACTTCACCGTTTTTTGTGCGTAAGCCATCAGGAGGGTAAAGATACACAACTTCTTTTAATTCACTTTTTAGAAAAGCAGATTTTACATCTACCTGATGAATGAATAAATCACGCTGAACAGCAACAGCCAATAGTGTTCTAAGTGTCACCAACCGAGCTACCGGAGAATAAACATCTTCCTCCTCCAAAGTAGGTTGCTGGTAACCTTTAGCTACCAAGCGGGCTTTCTTCTGAGCTACACCATCAATTGTCTTCTCAGTAAACACCCATCGAGATTCAATTATGGATACATCAGGTGGAGGCTGTACCAATTCCCATGTATTATTGCTCTTAAGAGACTCTAACTCTCTTTCAATAGCCTCCTTCCAACCATCATCTTGTTGAACAGCATCTTGATAGGACATAGGAGTTTCAAATGGAAGATAACCAGCACTGAGAGCCATAGCCATCCCGACTTCATAATCTTCAAGATGTTTTGGCATTTTACTCACTCTTTTACTGTGTCTTCTTTCAGGAACTTCAATCGTTTTAATATCAGAGTTATCAGGATCAGGTCCTTTTGTCTTCAAATCCATTTGATCTTGGATATACTCTTCTACATCTGAATTTTCCGAGTCATGATTTTCAACATCTTTAGTTACAATCTTGCTCTCATCAAAGACGATAGATCGAGCAGTGGCAACCCTTTTACTTACAGGATCCCACAATCGATAGCCATTATGACAATACCCTATCATAATTAATTTTCTTGAACGAGCGTTTAATTTCCCAGAACGATCTTCTTTGGGAATGTGTGCGTAAGCTGTGCAACCAAAAACTCTAATTTTACTCAAATCAGTCTTATAACCATACCATTTTTCTGCAGGGGTTACATCTCTGTGTAACACAGATGTAGGAGTTCTATTAAGCAAATAAACAGCTGATAATACTGCTTCTCCCCACATGTCTTTATCTAAACCTGAGTCAAATATTAGGCACCTAGCTTTATCTAAAATAGTTCTATTGAGGCGTTCACTTACTGAATTTTGTTCTGGATTTCTTGGAATAGTGTACATTACATTAATACCTTTAGCTTCACACAAGTTTTTAAAGTCACTGGAAATATATTCCCCACCATTATCACAACGCAAATTCTCAATTCTTCTATTAAATTTAGCTTCAACCATAGAAATGTACTTTCTGAAGCATTCTTCAACTTCACTTTTCCTCTCAAGTAAATAAACCACTGTAAAATGACTAAAATGATCAATAAATGAAACAAAATAGTTTTTACCGTCATGTGTAGTCGGGGTTATTTTGCCACACACATCTGATGAAACAAATTGCAAGATTCTTTTTGCTTTTCTTTCTTCTGGTACACATTTCAAAAATGGTGCTCTTGTTTGTTTACCCTGAAGACAAACCTCACATAACTTACTACAAGGAAACTTAGACGAATGTCCCATCCTTCTGTGCCACAAGTCTGAAGAATTATCCACAAGATTTACTTCACTTGAATTCAAATTCATAGTGACAAAATACAGATTGTCGATAAGATTCCCTTTCAGAACAAGTTTGTCATTCTTCAGAATAGTCACACATTTATTATGAAAAATAACCTTTAAGTTATTTTCTTCGAGCCTTTTAACTGAGAGCAGGTTATGGGACAAACTGTCACACGCCATCACCTTATGCATTGTTACACGAATACCGTTGCTTGTTAACAAACGTAGATTAGCACATCTATCAGACTATTTCACCAACTTTAGCCACACTAATTCGTGCAGCGATTACCTGAACATCAAATAAATACTTTGCATATTCAGCTTGAATTAGATGGTTTGTTACCTCGTTGTCAATAACAAAATTAATACTATTATGATTATTTGACATTCCACAACTTAACTCAGTGTTACCATCAGAGTCTGATACCAAAAATGAAACTTCTTTTTCTGAATTTCCAGCAGAATTGTTTCTATTTGGACATTGTGAACGCATGTGTCCTTTCTGATTACAGGCATAGCACTTACCGGTAAATAATTTAGGTTTCATCACCCTATTTGGTTTCCACAAATTATCATTCCGTTGACCAAACGTATTTGCACGATTCTTTTTAAACTTATTTTTATGCCCTATAAAAGCATGGCTTTGTGCACTTGAAACACTTGAACTATGACTTTTTAAGTTACGTTCTTCTTCTGGTAAAAGCTTATTTTTTTACAAAGTCTAACGTAACTGCACTTGTATTAGATGTCAATAGAAGTCACAACTGGTAAATACCACTCAGGCATAGCTGCCAACCGTTGATTAATACACTCTTGTTCTTCAACAGTATGAGTTTACCAAATTCTATGATAAACTCATTCAAGATTGATTTACCTTCAAAAGACATGTTTCTTAATTTTTTCTGAAGTTCAATACAATTCATGATGCCCATTTTAACATATGTATACTTCAAAGACGTAATCATTACTTTAGACATACTTGCATTTTTGATTTGTTCCAAAACATTATCATCCACGCATTGCACAATCAAATCCTTGGCCTTAGCGTCTTTCATCAAAAAGTTGTCTTTAATTTTTGAATTCGCCAATACATCCGGTGGATCAACAATCAGCATTTCTAGCACAGCATTCCTTTCCAAAAGCCTCTCCAGACGATATAACCAGTTTTCAAAACCACTACCATCGAAAGGCCTTAATCTTGGATGCGTATAGGATACAGATGCCACCGCCATGTTGAACTTGATCAAAAATTTTGGTCACCGTTACACCGTTTTCCACGAATCATACAATTACAAATATTAATAAACACTGATACTTTCTGGGCCCATAACCTATTAGGATTAATAGGCCATGGAACGAAATCACACACACATTGACATATTGTAAACAGTGTATTTAATATAATATATGACAGAAACAACTAACCAGTTATCAGACCACCGAACTACTAGCAGTAAGATACAGTTACAGGGAGTAAGATATAGAGATAGCCATCATAACACAAACTTTGCAGAGCTGCCCATACAACCATATTAATATTACACACTTGTCTTTGATCCATATAATGCCTTGGTTAATGACCCATACACTGATTGATATAACTGGCTTTCATATATCAAACATAGTTTTTTTTTTAAATGGCTTCAAGCGCTGATGGTAGCTTTCCACAGAAACATCTCTTTACTTGTTTTATGAATAAATGAAATCTTATTAGTACCAAGACAATGGCTAATACCTCTTTCTCCTACTCGGCATACCTTTTTCTTTTAATAGCTGGAAAACAAATAAAATGGATTGTGTGCTTGTAATACAAGCTGCTTGTTTACTTTCGTTAACGTGATGTTGAATAAGTCCTTTTGAGTGATACAGTTCATCTCAAATTAAGGATATATAATTATGTGAGCTAACTGTGGTAATGGGTTACACATAGTTGCTAATGCAGACATGAAGTTAGCTAGATTGTTCCAAAATAATCTTAAATGCTTGAGTAGGTGCTCATGATTTAAAACAGATAATGAACCAACCTACAATAATAATTACATTAAATATGCAACTTATGATAGACCTAATAATAATCAAAATCTCAAATAGTTTCTTATATTGGCCATTATGAGCTCTAAGGTTTCATTGACCACAACTTAACTTTTCATATGTTCTATTCACTCAAATTTCAATCAAAACTAGGAAAACTATTACAAACTACAAACTCTTTGTTCTGGAATATTTTATATCTGATTTAAAGGAGATTTTGTGCTAAGAAGCTACATAGACCCAAACCAATGATGTAAAGTTTGATATTTTCAATTGAATAATATTTTTGACACTCGTACAACCTTGAAGAATACTCAAAATTAAATCAAACCGCAACTACTCTGGTTGACCATAGAAATCAAATATATTATGGCTAAGCAAAGTAAAATACCACTAAGTAAGTTTTAGAAATAAAAACCCAAAAATTGGCGACAACAATTTTTAATGCTGCCGAAGCAAGTAAAATACTTGATAAATACTTGATAAGGAAAAGTAAAATGTGTTTTTACCAACCTATCAGAATCACACCCACACGCTAGGGATTCCGAGATGCTTTAGAATGATTTAAAAACGTTCAATGTGATCCTATCCCCAAAATCGCAAATAATAAATTAAAATATGTAACAAAATATTTTGTCAACAGGTATGTATTTTTCATTATTGGTCCGATATTTTTTCACTTTCACAGTTTGTTGCGAGGTAGTAGGTACCTAGTAGGTCGCAATATTTTGTCTGTCTGTCTATACTTTAAAAAATTTAAATTGCCATATGCTTATTTCGGTTGCTGTTTAGCAAAACAAAGACCGACACTGTCCGCCCCCTGCTAGTCACCATATTGTCAACAGAATGAAGTGTGAACATGAACTGATATTTTGTCAACCACGATCAAAGCTAGTACTTAGCTGCCGTCCGAGTAGGCGAGTACAATCAAGTATCGAGTATTTATGAGTACTGGGTATCTACTCCAATAGTCCCATGACAATCGGTTGGAAGCAAAAACTAATTACTCGAGATTTTGGTAGCTTGCAATGGAAGTCAATACTTAACATAAGCTCTTCCTGTCGTCACTGACATTGACAATTGACATACAGCTACCTAATCTTAAGGTTTCATCTGGGTTTCATGTTGCCTGACTAATGTACAGTCAATACAAAAGTATGTGTTTTAAGTAGTTTCATAAAATGAAAAAAAGAGAAAGCAAAAAATGTTATTTAATATTTTATGGAGAAATGTTATGTAATTTGGGAAAAATTTGTGGTCCAACAAAAATTATGTTAAACTGGAGTACCAATATTAAAACTTATTTGATGTAATCTGAGAAACTTCTAATGGTGTAATTTATTTAGTGATCTGTATTACTACAATTAAAATTTAGGTAAGATTAAAAATTAACATAACATAATGGCGATTGGTTTAGAAAATGTTGTTTGGAATGCAGGTCATATATTATATTATTTGTTAGAGAAAGATTGCCGTGGGTCAAGTGAACCAAAACAAACAAAATAACACAATAAAACAAACATTAGTCAGCACAATAAAGTTACAAGTAACGAGGTCACGAATATGCGTCCCTAAACTATAACGGGCATGACTCGACTGTCTATTGTCTGGTAAAGATACACGCTGCGCATGCGCTACCACAAATATGGCTACACTCAACAACTGCAACTCGTCATAAAAGAATACCAACATTCCAACATTATTATAGTGTTATTTTATTTTAAATATCATACATCTAATAGTAGATGAACTATACATCTATTAGAATCAAATAAACTAATTTAAATATAAAAGAATAAAACTCATAACCACAGCACTGAGACTTAACATTAAATTAAGAGATGCTAGAAAATGTTTAATCAATTATTAGACACACACACTTAGATTAAACTATAGAATGATTAGGATCATCAACACATAGTAAATATTAAGGTTTATTTATATTTTTTCTAAGTTGTTACATATTTTAATGTATTATTTGCGATTTTGGGGAAAGGATCACTGAATAAAAGAATAAATGATTTTTTTTCGTAGCCCACTTTTAAAAATAATCCAAAATGTGATTCGCTTAGTAGGGTTGCTTTTCGATTTTGTTCTTAACAACAAATATTTTGTATTGAAAATGCATGTGAATGAAACATTTAAGCCATTAAAGTCATTTTTACATAGCACTCTGAAACGGTTTTTGAAAAATGAGCTCTACGAGATCAAGTGTTTCGAATATAAATAGCAAGTAAAACATGCCAGTCAATAAGGTTGATTCTCAATTAGCTGGTATAAAATAAAGATTAAAAGAATAACAAAGACCACAAAGTGAGTATTTACTCAATTGTTTAAAAGAAACAATACTAGCGCCGTAGCTCGAGTAACTGTTGCCATCTGATACGAGTATCTCCGCTCACTGATATCTCAATCACCGAAACTTTTTAGATTGAGTCACTGGGAGTAACGGTGATCAAATGGTATCAATGAAAAAAATCACAGACAGTGATTTATTGCCCATCTCTAATAATAATAGTATAAGTTCTCTTTTCTCTTTCATCTCACTTACCTAAAACAAAATTTATAAAAATGCCCGTTCGTCACATGGGATATTGTGTTATTATTTATTTGTTGATGAAAATTATGAATCTTTGTTTTAAGCTTAATGGCATGGTTATTAGTGCTACCTGAGAACCACCGCGAGGAGGTGACCATGTATAGTTTCGTATGGGGAGTTTTATTTTCGGCAGGCCCCCTTGCCTACTGCTTGGGGCATTTCAGCTGAGCACTGCTGAACAGGTCACCCCAGCCTCCCACCAATCACTACCACTACACACTGTCCTGGACCGGGTCCACACACACAAAATTCAGCAAAATATAAACTACACTCATACCATCTCTTGGAGTTGCATATTAAAACATAATTACATATTTTATTTTATTGTCTGTATTCATTTTTTTCCACCTCTTAGAAGCACTTATGGGGTTAGAAACAATGGCTACATTTTTTCGAAGGCATTATTAATGGTTTATTACCCTCTAAACACTTAAAAAGAGTGTACAATATTATTGATTAAAGTAGTTACCCCGATTTCACCCCCTTAATCACAAAACATCGGTATGAAACATCTCTACTTTTCCTAACTAGCCTATAAGGAACACCTGTGCCTAATTTTAGCCCTCTAGCTTCGTTTGAAGTGTGAGAATTAATTATGAGTCGCTTATATATATATATATATATATATATATATATATATATAT